>JAJMSE010000062.1:0-64841 GCA_030558305.1 Pichia phayaonensis
ACAGCAACAGCAACAGCAACAGCAACAGCAACAGCAACAGCAACAGCAACAGCAACAGCAACAGCAACAGCAACAGCAACAGCAACAGCAACAGCAACAGCAACAGCAACAACAACAACAACAGCAGCAACAACAACAACAACAACGAATATTATTAACAGAAGAGGATCAAATACTAATTTCCAATTTACAAGAAACATATAAATCAATTTTAAAACTAGAAGTTGAGACTCAACAAGGTTGTGCAGAAGTTAATCAAAAGCTGTTAGATAACACTACAGGATCAGATTTGAATACTGAATTATGGTCAGTTTATAAACATGTTATTCAATTACTAGATCACTATTACGATTTTTTACTTTATGCATTATCACCAAGTCCAACAAGAACTGGTAAGCCCCTAGTTTCAAATTACAGAATACTGAAAAGGATGTGGGTTTATGGAATTGTTGCATTCTTAGAAGTATTAAAAAATGTAGTTGCAATTTTTGTTGAACATGAAGTTTGTGCTTGTTTTGTTTCATATTCTTTTAATATAATAAGTTGTTTGACAGATCCTGAATTAGGTATTGAGAGTTGGTGGGCTGAGAAATTAGGCGATCTAAGTAGAATGGCAATTGCATTATATCCTGCCAGATATATGGATTGGAAAATGTCATCAGTTTATTGGTATCAAGAAGCAATTAAGACCCAATTTGGACATGGTAAAATTTATTATCACATGTGTTCTGTTGAAAATGACAATTTAGAAGCTTTAATGTTGATAGGTAAAGGTGTTAATTGTAGAGATCCATTTGTACCAACTCAACAATATTTAAGAATGATTGTTGATAATGTTTGTTCTCAAAGAAACATGTTAACATCTGTTGAAATGGCAATGATTGATTTTGTTAAAATTCATAAAATTTTATTAATTCCAAGTTACAATATGAACGAAGAAATGATTAATATTGTGTCACAATATTCTTCAAAATTCGGTATAGATAATGCAAATATTGATTTTTTCCAAGTAAGAACAAATTTTTCAACAAATGAAAATAACGATAAGTTAACCTTCTGGTTTCAAAAAGGTGCAAATTTTGCGTTGGCAAATATTTATCATCTAATTGGATTTGGTGCATGTTCAAATCCTTTCGCAAAATTATTTGATTTGCCGGATGCACTAAAGGAAAGGAAGGACAAAAAGGATAGAAGAGAAAAGAGAAGAAGATCAAGAAGTGATTCAACAAATAATGATAATAACACCAATCTATCGATTGATTCCAATGATCCAGATTATATACTCAATTTCCCTGCAAATATATTAACAGAAAAATATTGGTTTTTATTGCTGGAACATATTAATAAAGGTGTAATTGAATTATCAATGAGAATTTTCAAGCAATATTTATCTGGTCCAGTTCAAACATCAACATCACATACAATAATTTGGTTATATTTTTTGATTAGTGTTTGTGAGTCAGTTAAATTATATCCATTGTCTAAACCGATGTTTTACAAGTTATTCCAAGCTATCTTCCCATGGAAAGCTTTAGTACTGTATTTAAACGATATTTTATGTATTGTTAGATCAGTACCAGAATTAAGAAGTAGATACAAATTAATATTAAAAAAGATTCAATCAAGTGATGATAACAAAATATTTTTTCAAATGTTCAGCAATAATGAAACATTATGGGAAGTTTGGAAATGTTGGGGTTCATTGTGGTTTGATAGAATTTGTCCAAAGGGTGATTATATCAATGTTTTTGAAACCGGTATAAAAAATAATATTTTTGATACCCCATTATCAGGTGAAATATATAAATTCCATGAAGATGGTGAGCGTTATATTAGAATTTTACTATTAGCTGAATATATTTGCAACAATTTCTCCGAATTCGGATTAAGAAAATCAAACAATATTTTTAAATTTAAATCCGAACCAAATTCTGTTATCATGGATGAATCAAATTTACTTTACTTTACATATTTTATTGGTGACTCAAGATTACAACCATTATTAAAGTCATCAGGATATGAACTCAACAGATCAAATACTAGTAATAATGAAGATGGTAATGCTAAAAATTTTGAAGTGCAAGATAATGAAATGGAAGTAGGAGTAGGTGAGGAAGAAGAGGAAGACGAAGGCGATGTCGAAGAGGTAGAAGATAATGATGATGATGATGATGATGAAGACGAAGAGAAAGAAAATGAAAATGATGAAAGTGAAGGAGAAGATGAAGAATACGACTTTAATAAATGGGCAGGTGAAAATATATATCCAAAGTTACCAACATGGGATCACAATTCATATGGATTCATGGCAGATTATATTAATAATCGATACCCAGCAGCTTTGGCATATGTTTCAGGATTGGACTCCATTGCACATGATCAACATGAAGGAGACAATGAATATGAAGAAGATTCATGTGATGATGATGAATATGATGAAAAGAAAAGTAATGAACATTATCGAACAAATGATGGAGAACAATATGAAATTACATCGGAAGGTGAATCAGTTAGCGCTAAGGCGCCACTATCAGGTGGACTATGTACATTATCTGATGCAGGAAATGATCATAATACGAACATAAGTTCAAAACCACATGTAATAAAGGGTGACATTGGAGATTTTATGGATGCATCAATTACCTTTATTTCGTTGGATACAAATGTTTGGTTAAAACATTGTGGTAAAATTTTTAAGTGTGTTAGAGCAAGAATCTTCAAATTAGCAATTCCATTAACAGTTTTCCAAGAATTGAGATCTTTAAGAAAATCCAATGATAGTTTAGTTGCAGAAAGTGCTACCAGGGCAGTTATTATTGCAAGACAATTGTATTCAGAAAACGTTATTTTAGCGATCAGATCAGATGGTACAACTGCTTCACATATCAATGAAACAAGAGAATTTGAGACTAATGAGAGCTGGAGATTAAATTCAGATAAGTTGATTTTACAAAGTATTAAATTAAACGATAAATTTGGTAAAAATCTATGTTTAGGGTATGGATACTCAATTGGTGAATTGCCAAAATCGCCAATTTTTGAGGAACCAGGTAAAATAGCAGGTGTTTATAATGGAGCATACAAAGGTGGATATTCTATAGCGCATTTCCCAACGACATTAAATCCGACACCTCAATCAGCTTTACCGTGTACATCATTACCAATATTACATAATCATACCACTACTACAGTTATTACATCAAATACAAATATTTGTACGACTAACAATGATCCATATTCTAGACAACTCGGATATTCTACATCAGTTCTTGATGCTTCAGGTACAAGAGGTGAATCACTAAGAACAATTTTTATATCATCCAAAACATCGACCTTATCCAAGGAAGAAGCTAGTCAGTTCAGATACAATATTCTTATTACCGATGACCACGAAATGAGTTTACGTGCTGAAGCCATGAGTCTGAAACAAATGCGTAGTTCTGAGTGGTTCAAGATCGTGGAAAAACTTTCTTTTGGACGTTGTTACGATTGAGTTTGGTGTAGTATGGATATTTTTTCCCATTTTTGTACTTGATATAATTATTAATATCTTCCCCGTTGTAATCCGCGTTTTTGTGGGGTGAAGTGGCATAAGGCTATTCTCCCACTTAGGGAAGTGAAATCCTGGGCGCGGTCACTTTTTCCCATTTTGGGATGTTCCTTTTGGACTGATAAGGTGTTGGATATGTGTGATTAAGATAAAGCTGTTGGTGTATAATGATGACAGGAGTATATAAGGTAGGGGCGAAGGAAACGAAAACATACACGGAATAGGTTTTGACATAAAACATAAGTAAGCACAGCTTATTATTGTCATGCCTGTCGGTATTCAAACTCTTTATCCAGTTCCACTTGAAGCTAATGGATTATTAGAAGATTATAAGGATCATTCACCTGATAAGAAGATCCCACAACAAACAATAGATGATGAAATCAAATCATTTATTTCAAAACTTGAATCATCTCCAGATTTCGATGCAAATTTGAAGTTTGATCCTTCAAAACACATTATTTTCAATCCTGAAAGTTACAAAAAAACCAAAACCTTCACGCTGGACGATTTAGGGATCACCAAAACCCATGTTAAACCTTTAAATAACTTTGGTGCTGTATTTCCATTCAAACTTCTATCACAAGAAGCTGTCAATATGTTATTATGGGAAGCACTCCAACCAGAAGTTATTGAAAACTATGCAAGATTACCTAATTTAGCAACAAATGCAACAAGATTAGACTTTCATGTTGGTAACCATTTCAAATATGCACCATTCACAGAATCTTTAGCAAAGTCTGAAGAATTAGCTAAAATTGCTTCAAATTTTGTTGGTTATGATTTGAAACCTGTTTGGAATATGGATTTGGTCCAAATCAATGTTTCATTGGCAACAAATGATTCAGAAGAACAATTGGCCAATTTCCCTCAAACTCAAGAAGAGATCGACATTGAATTAAAGAAACAAGATGCTAGTGATGGTCAAGATATACCTTCCACTGTTGGTGTCCATTATGATTCAATTTCCATTCCTTTAGTTATTATGTTGGATTTACCTGAAGAAGCTCAGGGTGGTCAAACAACAGTTCTTACAGGTGACAACAAGGCAACAAGAGTTCCTGAACCACCTGTTGGATCTGGTGCAATCATCCAAGGTAGAGTTTTAAGACATTTGGCATCGAAACCTGTTACAAACCACAATAGAATCAGTTTTGTTATTTCATATGCAACAGGAGTTGAAGGTGAGTTAGATAATTGTGTTTTGACAAGTGTTAAGCCATCAGTTTTACCAAAAAATGAATTCAATCAATTTTATAAGGATTGGGTTGAATACAAATTTACAAAGTTAGAAAACCACTTGAAGTTAATCAAACAAAATGTGATTGCAGATTATGAAGGTGGCAAAGGTTTCAACCAAGAGGATTTTGTTGAAAAATGTATGAAAATTGAAAACTATGTGAACGGAATCTATAACGAAATGGAATGTGTTGACAATCCACCATACCCACCACAATTATTCAAAATCTCATATAATGAACTTTGATAGTTTTTTAATGTTTTATGCCATAATACTTCAATTTTGTATCGCCTATGTTTTATAATGTATATAACATTTCTCCTATTTATAAATAATTAAAATAAGTTATTGTTTTTATATTTTATCTATACCCCTTGTTGAAAAGGTTAGAATATGTTTAGAATACAACTTAAGAAATATAATTTTAGCTCGCATTTTTTTGTCATCTTTACACATGAATATTAAAAAAAGATTGACAATCTGAGATTCTCAAGCCTTGATTACCTAAACATTATCTTTTATTCAAACAATGCCAATGCAACAAGAAGCACAAACCAACTTAGATCAAGATCTAAAAGCATCAAGGGAATTGAAATACAACAATCCTGAACTTCAAAATGATGTTAAACAATGGATAAAACAGGTATTGGGAAATGATCCAGAATTACCTTCCAATTTTATGACTTCAGATTTAATAGAATCTTTAAAAACGGGGGTATTATTGTGCAAGCTAATAAATAAAGTATATCCAAACTCAATTAAATATAAAGAAAGTAATTTCCCGTTTGTTCAAATGGAAAATATTGAAAAGTTTTTAAGTTTTTGCAAGGTTAAAGGAATGCAACATGATGAATTATTTCAAACCATTGATTTATATGAATTCAAAGATCCATACCAAGTTTTGATGTCATTGCAATCATTATCACGTATAATTAATGCAGAATTTCCAAATAAATATCAACTTATTGGTCCAAATATATCAAAGAAGCATGAAAGACCAAAAATTCCACCAAAGCCAAAACATTTAGTACTAGGACAAGGTGGTGTTCCTTGGAGTGCAATGGAATATGGATATATGAATGGAAGTAATCAAAAGACAGAAGATATTGTTTTTGGTGGTCGTAGAGATATTATTCGTAAATAGTTTTCTGATTTGTGAATGTTTAAAAAAGATTATAGATATTTTTATATATATAGTTGTTATATGTTTACGATAGGCATTTATAGAGATGTTAAAAGGTCAGTATACTAACAAGGTTCTATCGGAGAAAAAACGACAATTTATATCATTGCCCATGTAATCATGTAACTGGAACGTATGTTTTCGTTGATGAACATTATTCTAACATCACAGACAAAATTTAATACGACTCCCGAAGATTCATAGTAACCAAAAAAAGAATACTACAAAGTGAATGGAAAACCTCAATTGAATGAAAGATTATAGACAATTAGATACTAATAAACAGACAAAGATTTCCCAATCAGGGAACCGGAATACCCTCATTGGGAACATCCCCACCCTGGCCTGTATCTTTTCAAGATGCAATCATTATATCCTATTTTATTGCAATGTTATTGTTCAAATAAAATCAGTGAATAATTTCCCATTTAAATCAACAACGCCATTGACGAAATTTCCCAATTTAAATTTATCTTCAACATCGTTTGGATCCATTCCCAATCCGACATAATCAATTAAATTTAAATCACATTTTAACTGTTTTAAAATATGAAATATACTATCATTTATATCCACATTTAAGATTCTGGATTTGAAAGTGTTGGATATTTCAAAATATTCTTCAATATCTTCAATTTTCAGTCCTGATGATAAAATAATGATTAGATTTGGATAATGTGATAGGTAAGTTTGAATGTCTATGCCATCTTCAAATATCTCATTGTATTTAGAGATTTGCGCTAATGTGTTTGATGTTATAGTTAATGAGATTGATATGTTTTTGTCTTGTTTGAATATAAGGTTGTTGTTGATGATTTCATTGGATATGTCGTCCTCGGGTGTGAATATTTTTTCGTTGATTGTTTTTGTTAAATAGGCGTAGGAACCATATGCTAAACCTGCAAGTGCGACTGAGGCAGCTACTAGCTTTAAGGTCTTTGATTTAGTTTTGTTGTTCGGTGGCGTCATGTGTTTATAAAATGAATGGAAAATATTTATCCTGATCAATCAAATACATGTACATTTTTGGGCAGTGTTCAATTTTAACGGCGCTCGGTATTTTTCCCAGCTTTCTTTCAATCAATACCGGGGGTTTTTCTTGTAATTTACTTGTTTAGAAAAGTGTATTAATATATTATATATGTTTTATGTAGTAAAGTGTAAAGTGAAAAGTGAAAAGTGTAATAGATAAGATATGGAATGTGGTGAACAAAAGTTTTAATTGATTAAAGTTATTCATTTAATCATGCGTATTTAATTCATGGCAACCTTAATATCATCATTATTAGTTGGGTCAGATTCTACTTTTAAGCCCCTTAATCTATCGTTAACATCTTGTTCAACAAGATTACCCCTTAACTCTTGTTCTTTTTCTAAAACTTCAAATAAACCTTTAAAATTACCAGCTCCAAAACCATTATGGTTATTTCTTTGTATGATTTCAAAGAAAAACGTTGGTCTTTCGAAAATGGATCTTGTGAATAATTGTAATAAATAACCATTTTCATCAAAATCTATTAAAATTCCATATTTTTTAATAGATTTCAAACTTTCCTTAAATTTTGGATGTTTATTTGCTTTAATTTTTTGTGCAATATTTTTATAATATTGATCTGGAACATTGATGAATTCAACGCCATTCTTCCTCATTTTTTTAATTGTATCAATTATATCGTCGACTTCAATTGCAATATGTTGAATACCTGGGCCATGATTAAATTCGATAAATTCTTCAATTTGTGATTTTTTCAAACCGATAGCAGGCTCATTAACGGGCATTTTAATAACTTCGTTTTCTGAAGTCATAACTGTTGATTTAAGAGCTGAAAATTCAGTGAAGACTTGATTTTCATCAACGGACCAGAATTTGTGAAAGTTTAAATTTTTCTTATAAAATTCACACGTTTCCAACATTTTATTCCAATCTTGATTTTGAACACAATGGTCAATTGCGTTCAGATGAATTTTGGGACCTTCATTATTAATTGCATACAGTTTAAAACCTGGTAAAAAACCCTTGTAATCTGATCTATCGATAATTGTATGAATCAAATCGTTTTCGGCATTAATGGTTAGAAATTTAATTGTACCAAATTCATCATTAATAACGGTTGGCTCAGCGGATTGTAAAATTGATAAGCTGTTTTTTACGGCCAAATTGTCAATTAATATCTGTAAATTACTTGCTTGCATAGCCACATCTTTAACACCATCACCATGTATAGATATATGGTTATGAATGGCGTCAATGAGCGGATTAGCTGGATGAGCATGTAGAGGTCTGATTGCTCCCATGAAGACAAAGATGACATTACCGTTTTTGACGGCCGTGGCGGAGATGTCTCGCTCGCCGGTTTCTAGGCCCTTATATGCGTACAACTGGAAGCCAAACAGTTTGACCATATAGTTAGCCACCAATTTAGGAGAGCATACATAGAACACCACATGGTCGAAGTCGTGACAGATGTGGGTGTCCTTAGGAGCGATGTCGAAGGAGACGGTCATTACAGCAAAGGCGGGGGTGTGTTGTGGTACGGGAACGGGACCAACCGGAACAGAACAGAGCAGGACACACACAAAACAACAGAACAGACCAGAACAACAGACAGCCCTCCAGACGGGGCAAACCCTCTTTGGCAGCCACTTCACCACCCGAAAACGAGGTTCGCGGGGCCGTGCGGGGGCTCGGGGACGCCAGCCGTTTTCTGCGGCTTTCGTGCTTCTCCGCCGTTTGTTCTGTTCTGTTCTGTTGTGTCGTCTGACGTACGAGCTTTTAGCTTTGCAATTTTAATATTTAAGCTTTGGGTTTTTCTTCTTTCATAGCCAGTAGCAACCTTTGCTTTTCTGTGCCTTTCCCTTCCCCCACTTTTGATACTTTAACCACCCAAGTTTCAATACCACCCCCCCTACTTTCTCTCTATCTCCAATGAGTTCTGCCATTGCTCAACTGATTAAAGCTCAAACCGGCAATGCCGCTGACGGTACAGGCATTGTCAAATTAGTCGACATTACTAAAAAATTTCTGCATCTCTCTTCTACCGAACAAATTCCAACTTTCTTGGTCAACTATGTTCAAGACCAACAACAATCTCAATTTGGTTCCTATCCAGCCCACAGTGACATTGCACCATCTGCTGTCTTTTTAGCAATCTTCATCATAATTGCCATTGCTCACGGTACTTTATTTGCTATCAATTATAAAAGAGGTCACAAGTTCTGGTTGTCCTTTGCATTTTGCTTCTATGCTACCTTAAGATGGCTTGGTTTCGCCCTAAGAATTGTCTGGGCAAAGGATCTCTTAAAATTACATGTTGGTATTGCTTCTGCTGTTTTATTGGTTTTACCAATTGTCTTTTTAGCTTCTTTCAATTTAGTTCTTGCTCAAAGAATCTTCACCTGGAGACATCCAGTCTTTGGTAATAACAAATACTTTTGGTTTTTCATGTGGATTATCTATTCTGTTGTTATTGCCGTTGTTGTCATGACTATTGTCGCTGGTGTTGTTCCATACCTTTACTTTTTATCGCGTTCTCATTATGATATGTGTCGTAATGTCGTTAAGGTTACTTCTGTTTTAATTACCCTTTATTCTTTATTATCCATTGCGTTTGTTGCTTTCACTTACGTTCTACCTGTCACTCAAAAGAATAAAGATGCTTTAATCTATCAACCATTTTGGATCAAATCTTTCCATCCATTTTACTTCCCACCTGCCAATGCTCAAAAGGAAGGTGAACATCTTTTTGTTTTAAAATATGCAGGTGATGAAAGAACTCCAAAGAGAACCATTGCTAGTGGTGGTTTATGTACTATTGATGATGTCGACATTACTGAATCTGAAGAATTAAACCAATTCGCGGCTGCTGGTGATGAAATCTTCACCTTAAAACACAATGTTTCAATTTTTATTATTACCATTACTTCAATTTTCGTCTTTATTGGTTCATTATTTAGATGTATTGGTTGTTTTATGGATGACACTTTTGCCAATCAAAGTTGGATTTATGATCCTGTTGTCATGTACGTTTTATGGGGTGCTTTAGAAACCGTTTGTAATATTCTATACTTAGTTGGTAGAATCGATTTAAGATTCTACAGACCTGATGGTTTCTCAAAGGAAAATAAGGCAATCTTATCATCCAATATAACTCCAGTTCAAAGCATCAATGATGAGTCAAAGGAATTTGAAAACACTTTATCTCATCAAAGTTTTGAAACCAAAGTTTAATTCCAATAGTAATCAATCAATCTCATTGGTTTGCATTTATTTTTTTTTTTGGTTCTTTCCACGTTATCTCTTTATTTTCAATTTAATTTTTAATTTCAAACTTCAAATTTTAATCATTATCTAGTTTTTTCTTGTTTAATGTATAATGTATGTTTTCTACTAATTTAATCAAGTTCAATTTGTCAAGTATTTTGTATTCTTCATCAGTAAGGAAAATATCTACAATTCCGATATCGCGAAGAGTACAATCACCGTTTTTTCTATCCTCGGTTGATAGAAAGTATAATTACAAACATATCCCTCTTTCATCCTTTGCTCCAATACCCAAACATTACGTTCATGGATCCAATTAACTTATTCATAGTAACCTTTAATTGTGGTAAAAAAGAACCCTTAAATTCCCAATTTGTAAATTCGATAAACAATAAACTACCATCGAATTTATCACACTTATATGTGTTCGGATTTCAAGAAATTTCATCATTATTAAATTCAACCGATGACACACTGATTCTTAAATGTTTACAAATTATTAGTAATAATTTAACCCATTGTCTATCCCAAAACTTCGAAAACAGTAAGTTTGAAGTGATAAGTACAAACAGTTTTGGATCAATTGGTTTAATTGTCATATCTCCATTTAACCATAAAATCACAAATGTGAACAATTTAATTGGATATCCGGTCGGTTATTTTTTGACAAATTTAAAAGGTGGTGTAGGCATTAAATTAAATTATGGAAACCGAAAATTTTCCTTTATTTGCATGCATTTAAATGCAGGTGATCAAGTGAATCATTTATTAAAACGTAACGATGATTTAAATAACATTTTATTAAATTTGTTAGGAAACGAGTTCAACAATGATCCTGACAATTACAATAATCACTATTTTTTGCTGGGTGATTTTAATTATCGAACAACTGGCGGTTTTCATTTCAATGAACCATTACTCGATTCGGAAATTGACCACCAAGATGCTACTGTTGAAGAGCAATTACAGCAGAAGGATGAATTATTAATTTTGAAAAAGAATAATATCATATTACACAATTTTACTGAATCAAAGATAACCTTCAGGCCTAGTTATAAATTTATTGTTGGAACCACAAAATATGATTCAAAAAGGAAACCTTCTTATTGTGATCGAATTTTGTTTGATGATTCTAAAAATTATGAAGTTGTTGAATACAATACAATTAACAATTGTTTAATTTCTGATCACATACCCGTTTATTTACATGTTAATATAAAACCAGGAATATCCTCATCTGCAAAACAACTGAAACCAATTATAAAATCTAACCACTCAAAAGCTTTCGATTACACACGTGGTATTTCTTATTGTACTACAAAAATGTTAAGATTACTACTAATTTTGACAACTACATTTAAGGGTAGATTAATTTTAGTACTTCTACTTATACGTTTAGTTTATTTATTATGTAAATAAATAAATGAATAAATAAATTAATAAATACATACATATATTTATATTTTCTACTCTGACCTATTTGGAACCGTATTTAGTCTTGTTTAAATCAAATGGAAGATATTTAAATTTAATCATATGTTGAATTTGTCTTCTCATTGTTAAAATAAATAAAATAATAAAATAAGCAACTAAAATTGGCCAAAAAACAGGTATATCAAAAATTGGTATTAATGAACAAATAATAGCAATAATTGTAGAAACTGTAGTTTTTAACCAGAATCTAAATTCTGGCAATCTTCTAATAAATGGTTTAAATTCTTCATCATTTTCATCCATTTTACCCACACCTGCTTCAACTGAATCATTTTGAATATCTTGTTCAATTGATGGATCAAATTTTGGTGTTAAAAATTTTAAAAACATATTGAGCACAAAAATCGCCCAAGTATAACAGACAATATACCAACCTTCAACCCAAACTATACGTCCCATGAATGCTAACATAATAAAATATGATACAATCCATCTTGCAATTATATGTGGTGTAATATAATCAAGAAATTGTCTATTTAAAATTTCAAACTTATGTCTATAGATGTCAAATTGTGAAGTGCTGCTGTTTTCATCGTCAAAATCCATCTTTGTCTAAGTGAATATAATAAACTATTCAATTTTATCAGTGACCCTGACTGCAATTAAAAACATTATTATATAAACAACATGGTCAAATCAATTTTCGAGATTCTCTTTTTGTAAATTTCTCAATTTTCAGACATGAATGAATTTCACTCTTTTTTCTTATTCCTGGGCTCCTTTTCCATATCAAATAAATTCAATTGATGTTAATTGATGCTCTACAAATATACAACGAAACACGGTATGGGACATTGAACAATTTGGATTATAGACTGGATATAGGAACTTTCCCAGAAAAAGCACATTCTACATCAATTAACACGCTTTCATTGGATCCATTAGAGAATAGATTTTTGATATCTGGGTCATCTGACTCCTCAATAAAAATATGGGACTTAAATGAAACCATAATTGGCAAAATAGATGGTGAAAAACATACCAAATTCAAACCATCTGTTATAATACCACGTAAATCAGTCCATGATTTTGGTATAACTAAGGTTAAATGGTGGCCCGATAATGGAATGTGGTTATCGTCATCTTTTGATTTTAAAATTAACTTGTATGATACGATAACTATGGAGGTTGTACACTCATTTAAGTTAGGATCAAGGGTAACTAATTTTGATTTCCATCCATTAGGTGATAATTCCACCGTTTCTTGTTGTTTAGATGGTGGTGTCGGTGGTATCAAATTATTAGATTTAAGATCATTATCAGATACTCAGAATTTAGGAGGTGGCGGCTTAGGTTCTGGTGGTGTCGGGTACATGTCAACTTGTATTTGGTCCCCATCAAATGCAAATTTATGTATAGGTGGTGCAATTGATGGTTCGATTTATGGATGGGATGTTAGAAGTTCAAATAAATACTTATTTGAACTTGATTCTAACCAAACTGCTGCAAATATCGAAAGAAAAAAAATCGGTAATAGATTAAAAGACCCCAAATTGAAGGCAAAGGCACATTATGGATTAATTAATTCTATGCTATTTAACGATTATGGCTCGGAACTGATAACTTTAGGTAATGATGAGAAACTGAAAATTTGGGATATGTGTTCATATCCAAAACCTATTAATAAAGGAATTAATTTTGGCCCATTAATCAGAAATAAAATACGACAGAATATCGATATGTGTTTGAGCCCATCATTGGAATCGGAGGTTTCATTTCTTTGGATACCCTCAGATAGTGGGGAGTTACTAGTTTATAGAGTAGATGATGGTAGTTTACTCGCTAGGTTGAATCGTGGAAATGCTGATAGGGCTAAGGGTAGGTCATATTCTATTGTTGCTTCAAATGATAACCAAATTCGTTATTATAGTGGTTGTAAAGATGGGAATATTTGTGTCTGGGGATATGATTCGCAAAGAGACATGCCCAACGTACCTGTTTTCTTTGATAATGGTGTGGATGTGTAAAAATAGTGTTATCTACCCTGTAAAATCTGGGACATACCAACTTTCCAGATTCATCATACTGGGATTTCCTCTTTGGGACAAAAACAAGATTGTGGTTTTTTCATTGGCATTTCTCATTTTCGATTTTCCTCGTTTCAAACATGATTTTTTTCATTTTTGTAACCTATTTATTAATTTAATCTTCTTCCCTAGAATAACACCTAAATTTTTCCGTGAAGAACCATTTGCTCGTTATGTTCAAGCTACAGGTTTTGGTTATTCCACATAGCGTGTTATCTGCTCCAAGCGATCAACTCATTGTCACCCCTTCAACTGTTGGTTCTGGCAATGTTGATGGCAACGAAAATATAAATTCCAATGGTGGTTTTACTAATCCGAATACCATTTTCAGCGGTAATCACCAAGACAACGAACCTAACAACCAGCTTGCTGTTAGCACTCCAATGTATCTGAATAGAATCCAAACATTCAATCCGAATACTAGTTTCATATATCAACAAAAGCAACAATTAAACAATAACAATAGTAAGATTAAAAAATTCTTACATATAACATCAAATAATAATACTTTAGCTGCTGTTGCAAATGAAATCAACCAACGATTTTTAAAACTTTATCCTGATGAATCACCATTACAAATTTTGAAAATTCAGAATTTTGAGCAATGTGATTTAGATCCTGATTATACCGTTTCTTTAGTTTTCGATTCAAGTAATATTTGTCGTGTGATTGTTGCTAACGAATTTAATGACCCTGACACTAGCTTTTTAATGAATACCAATGGTAAGCGTCAGTTAACAGGCGATTTAAATAAAGTTATGAAAAAGGTTAGAAAATCAACAACCGCTAATAATTCTGTTAATTATTCATCAATTTGGACATCCTTTGGTGAAAATGTTGAGAAACCAATAAAGCTTAATAAGAAAAATCACCATCCCTTAAATAAACCTTTAGGTGTAGAAGATGATTCAAGGCATCCAAATATTTCGTTGGCTATACCAGATATTGATGATACCGTTATACATCCATCAAAGAAAGAGCACTTGAAAAATGCATCACCAATTATTGCAACTGGATCTCCAACGAGAATTACTTCTGGTATGTTAAATATTAAATCCCAACCTGATTTGTCAAAAATTGATTATGAAGAAGATATTAATGGTTCGATGTATGTTGAACCAGAATCAAAAAAATCAAGTGTACCATCAAAGGAAGATGTCTTGAAAAAGAATAATAATAGTTCAAAGTCAACTAATAGTAATGAAACCCCGTTTTTAAATCAGTTAAACAATGAATCTTCAATTATTCATGATGGCGATTTATCAAGTTCTTCAATTAAAGATTTACACGATCCAAATGGATACACTTCTGACATTGGAGATGAGGATGAACCTGATACTTCAGTTCTACATAATAAAAGACAAAAACAAAACCCAAGTTTAAGTCCATTAGTTAATAAGGTCTCTAATCAAAAACATTTACCTTCATTTAATACGTTAGAGAAAGATGGATTGTCCAACAAGGAAGCAGTTGAAAAGGGAAGAAAAGAAAAGATAGTTCATGACAAAATTGAAAAAGAGTTAGCCAAAGTTAAAGCATCTCAACAGAAGATTGAAAAGGAAAGAGTTACTAAAGAGAAAGAAGAAAAGCTTGCCAAACAAAAGGCTGAAAAAGAAAAAATAGCCAAGGAAAAAGAAGAAAAAAACGCAAAAGAAAAGGCAGAAAGGCAAATGTTAGCTAAGGAAAAGGCAGAAAAATTGGCTAAAGAGAAGGAAGAAAAAGAAAGATTAGGTATGGAGAAAGCTGAAAAATTAGCTAAGGACAAAGCTGAAAAGGAAAGAGTAATCAAAGAGAAAGCTGAAAAGTTAGCTAAAGAAAAGGCGGAAAAGGAAAGATTGGCCAAGGAAAAAGCTGAAAGGCTAGCCAAGGAAAAAGCTGAAAAGGAAAGACTAGCTAAAGAAAAAGCGGAAAAATTAGCTAAGGAGAAAGAGGAAAAACATGCTAAAGAAAAGGCAGAAAAGGAAAGATTGGCCAAGGAAAAGGCCGAAAGATTAGCAAAGGAGAAGGAAGAGAAAGAAAGATTAGCCAAGCAGAAAGCTGAAAGATTGGCTAAAGAAAAGGAAGAAAAACTTGTTAAAGAAAAGTTAGAAAAAGAAAGAGTTGCTAAAGAAAAAGCTGAAAAGTTGGCTAGGGAAAAAGCTGAAAGAGAGAAATTGATTAAAGAAAAGGCCGAAAAATTAGCAAGAGAAAAGTCTTCTGAGGAAAAGGCTCAAATTGAATTAAAAGCAAAGAAAGCAAAGGAAAAGGCAGATCAATTAGCTAAAGAAATTCTTTTAAAGACAAGATCTGATAAAACCAAAGAAAAGGCTGATGAAGAACTTGAAGCTATCAATTTATTAACAAAAGATGATACCCCAGATGAAGCAGCACTAAATCGTCCAGTGAAGCCAGTTAAGATAAAAAAACTCACAATCAATTCATCAACTCCATCACCATTAATAAATAAATCTGTTGAAAAACCAAATGATAAAAAGCCAACTGATAAAAAATCAAATAAAATTATCAATACGGCCGTTAGAAGCGAAGAAATAAGCGGTGAAATTAATCAATCAAATATTTTACCACAAAAAAATAGAATAAACGTTTCACAAGTTATTGATTCAGATTCAGATTCAGCTTCAAGTACGTCAAGTTCAGAATATAGTGACACAGATTCATCAGATGAAGAAACTTCAAAACCAAAGATTGTGACTGCACCTAAAACTGTGAAAACCCCAGCTGAAAAGGCAGCAGTAAATGATGATTCAGGTCCAAAACCAATCGACTTAGTAGCACTGAAACAGACCTCTGAAGTTTCACCACCAAGCAATGGATTAAAAAAACCAGCACCTTATGCAAATCCAGTTAAACCATCCTTAGTTTCATCACAGCTTCCTATAACCCCTAAAACGCCGAATGAATCGACAAGTAAGCTTTTGGCATTACCAAGTCTTAATGCATTCATTGATAGAACATTACCTGAAGTTAAGAAAAAACCTGTATCAAAGCCAGTTTCTAAACAGCAAGAATCAGAATCAGAATCAGATTCAGATAGCGACTCAGATAGTGATTCGGATTCAGACAGTGACTCAGATTCAGATTCAGATTCAGATTCAGATGCAGAAATACCAAGTACTTCCAAAAAGTCCAAATTCATTAATGCAAAAACTGCAGGTAATGTTATTTCATCGAAGAAGAATAAATCCAAAGGTAAGAGAAATTCAGGTTTCAGTGCATTATTGAAAGATTCTAGAAAATAAGTTATTTATTTATTCTGTTTGTAATTATTATTATGCATTTATTTATGTACTTTTATACTTATTCATTACACTATAATTTAACTTTATTATCGATTTCAAAGATAAATATTTATAAAAAACTAGCAAAGGTTAAAGCATTATAAATCGTAAAACAAGGAAAAGGATAAAGAAAAAACTAAATAAATTACACATGACTTTGGTCTTCAACAAAGTCCAAAGCTCTTTCTGCATTAATATCACTAATTGTACTAACTTTATTACTAAACATAACACCATAAAATTTATCACTAACTTTTAACATTTCAGATCTAAAAGTTGTACAAATAAACTGAGCATTTTTTGATAATTTATGGATTAAGTTTGCAACGGCAGTTCTATATTGTGCATCTAAGTTAGAATCGATTTCATCAAATAAATAAAATGGTGCTGGATCACAACTTTGAATTGCCAAAATAAGAGATAACGCACATAGCGATTTTTGGCCACCTGATAATTGTTCAAGTCTTTGTTGTTCATTTTTCTTTGAGTTAAATGAAACGGAAATTGAGATACCAACAAATGAATCAATCGATTCTACATTTTCTTCATTTTCACCATCACTATCACCATTACCATCACTCATTTCTTCATCTGAATGAACATCATTACCCTTTTTATCATTTTGATCAGGATACTGTGATAATGAAATTTGATTATTGTTTTGGTCATTTCCTTTCTTTTGAATAATAAGCTTACCTTTACCAGCAGGCACAAGTTGTTCAAAGATCTTTGAAAATCCAATTGAAACTTCTCTAAATGCTCTGATAATTGCTTCATTTTTACGATTTTGTAAAACTTTGATTAAATGCTCAATTGATTCCTTTGCTTCATCTAGTTCAGTTATACGAATAGATAATGAGTCCTTTTGCTTTGCAAACTTTGAAAATTGCTCCATTGCCTTTTTGTTAACATGATTATACTTTTTGAGATTTTCATTAACTTTTGTGAGTTTATTTGATAGTGATGCTGTTGAGTCATTTGAAAAAGCGGTTAACGTATCTTCTGGTAAGACACCTAACTCACCGATACTTCTTTCTAATTCATGTTTCCTATTTCTTAATCTCAGTCTATGAACTAAGTTTTTATCGGTGGAATTACCAAAATCTTCAAATCGTTTAACAAATAACTCCTGAGCTTTATTTAATTTAGCAATCCGTTTATTTCTTTCATCTAAACCTTCTTTTATATCTGATAAATCAATATTAGCTTTATTTTCATCATCAACTAATTCAGCTTTTCTTTCTTGAAATTTTGCAATTTTAGATTCCAAATCTTCAATTATGGATCCTGAATCTTTTTCAATATCTTCCAATTCATTCAATTCACCCTTAAATTTATTCAAGCGTGGATACAACGCCTCCGATAACGTTGTATTAACTGATGAAACCTCTAATTCGATAGATTCAGTAACTTGTAATAATCTTGTATATTCATTCTCTAAATCTGGCAACTGTTGATTAATTTGCTTTAAACTTTCTTTGCATTCATTAGTAAATTCATTTTGAGAAAATGTTGAATTTAATTCGTCATTTAAATTGATAATTTGATTAGCTATACCATCAATTGATAACTTATTAATTTCAAGCTTTTGCTCCATTGTTGAAATATTCAATTCGTATCTAGAAATTTCGCTATTTAACTTGGAAATTTTTGCTAACAAGCCGTCTCTGTCACTTAACTTCAAGTCTAATTGATTTTTGAATCTTAATGTTTTTTCATAATTAGAGTTGATTGAGAAATCTTTCAAATTGATATCCTCTTTAATTTTCTGTAAATCTTCTTTCAATTGAAAGATTTCACCCTTTGATATTCTTAAATTTTTCAGATAATCAATCCTTGAAATTTTAAGATCTCTAAACCCACCAGTCAAAACACCTCTATTATCACATCTATCACCATCTAAAGTAACCGCGTTAACACCGAACTCATTGGCTAATTCGTAACCTCTTTGAATATTAACACAAACAACAGTTTTACCAAAAACTTGTTTAACTGCAGGTGCTAAGAAATCATCATAAGCAATTTTCTTTATTAATGGAACAGAATCATTACCAGTAGGGAAACTAAAATCATCGTTCTTTAATCTATTCAGCGGTATGAATGTTGCCCTACAATTTTTTTCCTTTTTCAATTCTTCAATTAATATACTTGCGGTTTGATCATGGTTAACAACAATATTAAATAATGATCTACCACCGATGACATCGGCTGCAACTTTATATTTTTCTGAAACATCAATTAATTCTCCTAAAAATCCATAGACACCATTTTCAATGTTTGGACCAAGTCTTTTAGCAATTGTTTTGACAGTTTCTAAGGCATTCAGTGTATTGTTATCAATACCACCTCTTAAGGACTGTTCAATGTTTGATAAATTTTCTTCTTTTGCGCTAATTATGCTATTTGATTTACTTTCATTTCTCCATAATAAACTACGCTCATCAACCAAATTTCTTGCTTCTGTTTTTAGTGTTGAGATTTCATCGTTAAGTGAATCGATTAATTTATCTAAAACATTAGATTGAGTTAAGCTTTCTTTTTCATCAGAAATTTTTGATAATTCTTTTGATAACTTATTTAATTCAATTTCCAAGTTTTGGATTAACTTCTCCTTTTCCACCTTTGAATCTTCCAAGGATTTAATTTCTTTCTTTATGAATGTATCTCTTTCTTTCTTTGACGCATATTTGGATTTTTGATTCTTTTTTGAGATAATTGACATTTGCTTTTGACGTAAATCATCAATTTTCAATTTGACTTCGAACTTTTCGGTATTTTTAGCCCTTAATTCTTGTCTTTTACTCTCCAATTTTAATTTTTCATTCTCAATTTCATCATTTAATTCATTAATTTTGGTAGTATAAGAATCTTTATTTGATAAACCTGAATTTATATTTGCATCTTGTAAGTGAACTTTCAGCAAAGAGATTTGTTGTAAAATATCATTACTCTCTTTATTATTTGCCACCAAATCAATCTCTAAAATTTTTTTTCTTGAATTTAAATCATTTAATTCTTGTTCAATTTTTAAAATTTCAGATTCTCTTTCTTCCAATTCATTAATCAAAGATTCAGTTTCTTGCGCAGACGTTGAATAATCATCTTCAATCAAATCAATTTGATTAGTAATCGACTTTAATTCTCTATCAAAAATATTGAATTCTAGCATTTTCTTCTTGGAATTTAATCTTTCGTAAATCCTTAAATCTTCTCTTTCAACATTTAATTCATTCAACCGCCTTTCAATATCTGCAACCATTTCCTTAATTTGATCTTGTTTTTGAGAAGTAATATTCATTTCCTTCAAAGAATCTTTTAATTTCGCTTCGAAAACTCTTGCACCTGCAATATCTTTCAACAATTCTAATCTTTCAGAATCTTTTGCATTTGTCAACGCAGTCACTCTACCTTGAGGAACAATATAGTAAGGGTTGGATTTAGAGAATCCAGAAGCTTCTAACAAATTCATTATATCCGACTTGGTAACACTTTTATAATCTAAAGAATAATCATCCTTCTTCATACCAATTGTACGTCTAATTGAGATTTCATCTTTTGGAATAGGAATTCTCCTGTCTGTATTATCAAAAACAATTTCAACAAATGCGGACATGATATTAACTGAACTCTCATGGATCAATGCTTGTCTTTCCTCTCTATTAAGATTGTTGTATGCATCGCTTAAAACAAATCTAATGGCAGCAAAAAAGTTGGATTTACCAGAACCATTTCTACCAACAACAACATTATGATGTGGCGAAAAATCCTCAATAATAGTTTCATTTTTGTACGTCTTAAACCCACGTATAATTACACGTTTGATGTACATGGTCGAATGGGGTATTTATAGTTATATCTAGCTGCTATTTCACGAAAAAAAAGCCAAGATGCTCATTCACAACAGTTATTGATTCATGTTTTAAAAAAACAAGTACGCGTCTTGCCTTTCAATATATCACAAATTGCAATTTTTCGCGTAGTTTCTTAGGAAAAGCTCTATTAATTAACATTTTATACAATATAAATCGGAGTAAAATAAAAATAAGAAAAGACTATATGGATAGTAGATCGGTGAATTATGGTTTGTAGTAAGCGGTTGGATAGAATGGCATCTTGGAAACTTCAGCGTCTCTTAATTTACCTCTAATTTCAACTTTAACTTTAGTGCCTGTCTTATTGTAAGGTTTATCAAGGAAAACTTGTGCGACATTACCACCAACACTAGGAGATGGAGAACCTGAGCACACGATACCAATCTGCTTTGACGAATCATCCGCTGCAAATATCTTATTACCGTGTCTTGGGGATGGTCCTTTTGAAGTTAAACCAACTCTTTTGAAAGTAACTGATTTTGCATCATTAAGTTGACTTAAAATTTTTGCGGAACCATTAAAAGTTGCTGATTCAGGACTTCTTCTTGATTTTGAAACAAGCCAATTTAATGAACCTTCAATTGGTGTAACATCTTCATTTAATTCATTTCCATAAAGGCATAGACCAGCTTCTAATCTAAGAGAATCTCTTGCAGCTAAACCAATTGGCTTAACAATTTGGTCATATTCTAATAAAGCATTGAAAAAATCAACACCAATTTTATTGTCAGGGATTGAAATTTCAAAACCATCTTCTCCAGTATAACCACCTCTTGCAATATGGAACTTCGCATCAGTACCGAAACCTTTTAAATCAATAAATCTTGAATTACCAAAATATAAATCA
Organism: Pichia phayaonensis; assembly: GCA_030558305.1. NCBI lineage: Eukaryota > Fungi > Ascomycota > Pichiomycetes > Pichiales > Pichiaceae > Pichia > Pichia phayaonensis. Next base: position 21,753 of record JAJMSE010000062.1, read on the forward strand.
TTTAAAGGAGTATTTGTAAATTTAGAGACAATTTCTTGAGATTTTGGACCTTGAATTGCTAATAAGGTACCTTCAAAAGTATTGTGAACAATTTGATCATTACCTTCAAAATTAGCTAATTCTTCCTTGATAAAAGCAGTATCCTTTTCTCTACAACCAGCGTTTGTAACAATATAAAAAGAATCATCATCATGTTTTGTAATGATTGTATCATCTATAATACCACCATTTCTATTTAATAAGACGGATAAATGACTTTGGAATGGTTTAAGAGGTGCAAAGGATGTTGGACAAATCTTTTCTAAAAATTTGGTAGTATTTGGACCAGAGATTTTGTGTTGAAGCATGTGAGAGACATCGAAAACACCACAATTTGTTCTAGTCCAATTGTGTGACTGAATATGAGTTTGATCCTTGTATAAAACAGGCATTGCATAACCTGCAAATGGAACCATAGTTGCACCTAACTTCACATGTTCATCGTATAATGGAGTTTTTAAAAGAGTTTCAGCAGATTCAGTAGAATAAGCCCTTGATAAGGCTTTAGAAAGGGTATATTTTGTAGGTTTGACGGTGTATCTTAACATTGTTAACTTACAATTGAATGAAGAAGGACTGAACATCCACAATTGTCCATTGCTACCAGATACTTGGCGGGGGAAACCGTCCTCTTTTAAAGTAAATTGGTTTATCGTTGTGAAAAGAGTTAGAAATAGAGTCAGGAGGACGGAGTTGGACAGAGTCGCCGGTCTGAGTCAGTCAGAGTCAGTTCGCAGAGGGAAGTCACATGGGCGGTACCGGTGCACCGTCGTCGGTTCGACCCTCGCACGCAGCACAAATCGCCAGCGGCACAAATAAAAGCCCGGATTCCTTCCTCGTGCTGTGGTTGGCAGAAAACACAGAGAGCAGTTTTTGGGGCAGCTTAAGGGTTGCTGGGCACGTTCAAAGCACCGTAATCGGTCGAATCGTCTGATTAAGACCCTTACTATCTATTTCACGGCTTTCCATTGTGGGTGTGTATCCATATGTCTCTTCTCTCCTTTTCCTTTTATCCAAATACCGTTATTACCTACTGTAGTTTGTGGGGATGTCGTCATTTATACCAAATAGTTGGCATGTAACATAGTAATGCAAATTCATTTCTTCGCGTAAATACTGAGTGTCAACATTTCATCAATAATAGCACCGCCATCCTCAAATCCTGCACAGAAGCTTTAATGTTGTTTGAAGAGGACTTACGTTAGAGGTTTCCCTTCTTAAAGTATACACTTTTTTTTTTTTTGGAACTACTATACGACAGGAAATAGTTTCATTTTATTTTGCCCTTCATTTTATATAAAAGTTCACTCTTTTTAAAAAAAATTTCTTATATTTATTTAACTGAATGCATACATAGAATCGAATCAATAGCAAACAATAATATATAAATATAATATAATATACCTCCCGTTAGCATTAAATGATGGATATTTCAACAATAGCAAACAACCATGATTTAATAATAGATGAAACCCTTGATCCGAATGTCAATCAACTAAATCTGGCGAAACAAAAACGTTCAAGATCTGCAAAAGCCTGTATTGCATGTCATAATAAAAAAATCAAATGTGATGTTTCATTGAAAGATATCGAAAAAAATGAAAAATGCACAAACTGTATAAATTCCAATTGTGATTGTATTATTTATGTTAGAAAGAAAAGAAGTGCAAATAAGAGAAAAACCTTACCATCAGTTTCCACAAAAAAAACACATCAAATACCCAATGTTGAGAATATAATACCTAATGGCAACGATAGTAATGGTAACAATAATATTCCGAATAACAATAATAATACTATTTCAATATTAACACCAACCCCGATGCAATTACAACCGGTTGACATGAAGAGAGGTTTCACAGATTCAACTTCACCTAAAACAAACAATTCAACAAGTGAGTCGCCTTTGCTAAGGAATATAAGTATTTTAAATAAAAATTTAAATGAGTTAAATGCTAAACCTGGAACAAAAGAGTATTCAACTAAAATTCCTTCTTATTCATCATCATTTCTGAGACAACCAAATAATGAGAAATTCCTTCATTTGAATTCCATTAGGTTAGATCATAATGTTGTGCTAAAGGAAAATATGCGTGATTTGATGACTTTAGACTTTGGAATAAATGATTCAAGCCATAATAATTTTATGAAACATATATTAAATGAAGCGTTAGATAAAATAACTGAAAATCATAAACATTCGTATACTTTGGATCCATTAGATCTTCAAATGCTAGAATCTTCTGGTTGTTTTAATTTACCTGATGAAAAAACTTGTTGGGAATACATTGATATTTTTTTTGACTTAATTAATCCCCAGTTCCCGATCATTGATAAAAATAATTTTTATGAAACTTATAAAGATTTAAGAAACCCTCCATCTTTATTATTATTATATTCTGTCATGTATGTTGGTGCATGGCACATAGTTGCTGATCTAGGTAATAAAGAAGATGGTATATTAATTTCAAAAATTCTTTTTAGACGTGCAAGACTACTATATGAGTATTCAATTGAAGTTGAACCAATTGCAATTATTCAATCTTTATTATGTTTTTCTATCGGTGGTGATACTATGTCAAATATAGCTAAAAATGAATATTATTGGGTTCGTATTGCAATAACAAATGCCTTACAATATGGTTTCCATCTAAAATCACCAAAAAATGAATCTACGTACAAGAAAAAACTTAAGAAAAAATTATGGTGGATTCTATATTTCAAAGACAGACTTACTGCCTTTGGTTATGCAAAACCATCTTTAATTAATTTAAACGATTCGGAACATCCTATGTTAACTTTAGATGATTTGAAAGATTCAGGTTTAACTTATTTAGAATCGATTTATTTACTATGTTTAATTAAATTTGCTCAATTGTATGATAAAGTTAATGCTATTCAACAAGAAATCACAAGATCAAATTCAAATAATAGGCCTATATTGCATCTAATCAAAAGATGCGATTTGTTAATGATTAATTATCTAAGTGAATTGCCAAAGGAAATAAAATTTAAATTTAATGATGCTTCGACTCATTCATTTTTATCGATCATGTTACTATCTTCATATTACACTTTATTAATTAATATTCACAGAGCAAATATTCTACGGCATACAGCTGATATTTATCCGTCCTGGGCAATTACATTTCAAGCCGCTCAAATTTTGAAAATGATGAGTGATTATTTAGTTGCAAAAAATATGGTGAATAAAGTTGCATTATTATCACATAATGTTTTAACATCTTCAGGTATTATAATGTTATATCATTTATTAAATGAAGATCAAACAATTTCTAGCATTGCCAAAAACTTCTTTTTGAGAATTTTAGGTATTTGGGAGAATATATTTCACAAATTCCCATGTTGTTATCCAATGTTATGTGTCTTTGGTACAATTTATAACTCAGAAGCTCATTTGAAACGTGTTGTTAAATCTGTTGCACCAAATTATTCAAGAAATGATGATAAAAATTTACCAAAAATTCCAATAACAAAATTAAATAATATTGACAAACGAAAAAGTGGCAAAGAGGATATTGATCAGGAAAACGAAAATCGCAATGTTAAAGCTGAACCATCCGACTTTAAATCTGCTGCATTAAAATTGTCTGACCTTTCTTTCTTGACAAATAGAGCATTTGAAAATGATATACGTGATCGGTCAAAAAGTATAAATAATCCAAACTTTGATTCAATTGGTATTGATTTTGATAAATTATTTACTGAAAGTGTTTTTGCAAAGGGTACATCTTTTTTACCAAAATTAAACTTGGATGCTATTTCTAATCAATGTGCCGACGCTGGTTCAAAATCAAAATTAAATACTAGAGCCGGTACGCCAATGGAAAATGGTTCATCAAAAAGATTCAAACCTGATAACAACCGTCAAGTTAATGATAATTATAACAAAACCGCTGAATACTCGACAACTAGCGGAATAAATGGTGCGGAGCCCGTATCAGGTATTAAGAACTTTGAAGGTCCAGAGTTACCAGAGATGCAAGATATACTTTTGAATAATGAAAGTATTAATCATTCAAGTATTGAAACACCTGATTTAGGCGGACCAATCAGTTTATGGATGATGCAAACCAATTGGCAACCAAAATTTATTTTTAATCATGATAATTCAGACACATACGAAGATACAAGTACAACTCAGGAGGATCAAGCTAATGAATCAGTCAATCGTAATAGTTCACTTAGTGATACTAATAATAAAGCTGATCTTTCTTATTTGAATTATTACAATATTATGGGTGGCGATCCTTTAAGTATGAAAAGTCATAGTAATGAAGGTAATACCAGCGGTCCTAATAACCATTGGAATATTGATCCGTGGACCGCAGGGTTTCCAAGTGTGACTCAAGAATCACCTCATAAAAACGTTTATAATTATAATAGCATTGACCACTATCATAATAACCCAAATATTCCACTTAATAATTACAATAATATCGATATTAACAATAATAATACCCAATTGCCTCAAATTCCACCATTGACATCAATACCACAACCTAATCAATTACCTCAACAACAGCAACAACAGCAACAACAACAACAACAACAACTGAAAGAGCAACAGCAGCAATACCAACCACAACAAGCACCACTACCACCACTACCACCGCAGCAACAACAAGAAGCACCACTATTACTACCGCAGCAACAACAAGAAGCACCACTATTACCACCACCACCACCACCACCACCACAGCAGCAGCAACAACAACAACAACAACAACAACAACAAAGTTTTCAGTCTGTTCTAAATATGCCTAATTCAATTAATCACTATCATCCACCTGCAATACAATTCAATCAGAATCAGTACAATAATCAAAATCATATGCAAGTGAACAACATCCAACATATGGAGCAACCAATTCCGAACGCTAACTACCAGTCATCACAAGTATATGCAAATAATCCAGTTAACCCAAATAATAATCTTTTTTATATCCCAAATGTTAAGCAATCAACTTTGAGTTATATTCAATCTCAAAATTTGCAGACATTTTCTGGACCTCAACAATCATTACAAATCGATCAATCCCAACCACTACTATTGCAACAATATCATACAGAATCGCATGAAAATCAAAATAATCATCAACAACCACCTAAATACTAAACGATGGTGTTGCCTTGTTTTGTTATAATTGTATGAACGATTTTACTTTATTATTTTTTATGGGTAAAATTAACGAAGTTTTAAATACAAAAGAATCCAGCCACTTATTAAAATTTTAAAACTTTTATACAAAACCCAATAGTTTATAAAATATTCTGATTGAACCAATTAATTTTAACTTTCTATTTCTATTAACTATTTTAATCTAATTTTTTGATCAAATGTACCCTTATTATATAAATAAAATAATAACCATAATGAAGAAGCTAATGAAAATAGGACAAACTCAGTAAATGGAAAATGAACTAAACCGGCACCACTTGCAGGATCAGTTTCATTATTTGGAGCAAAGTGCTCAGCAATATAGCCAACCATTGCTGGTACAACTGCAGCACCTGCACCTCCAAAACCTGCAATTAATGAGATTCCATGTATCGAATATCTTTTTGGTAAAGTTTTCAACGCAATTATAACTGTCGTACTGAAGAATGGACCCATAAAAAAACCTGCAAAACAAATCGAAGTTATTTGAAATAAAATCGAATTTTTAAATATCCAAAAACTCATGCATCCAATTGCAACAAGTACAGAATATGTTATAATTGCATAAATTTCAGTGTCTTCAAAGTATCTACCGGTAACGAATCCCAAAATAATCCTACCAGATGTCATAAATAACCAAAATGATGATGTGATCTTAGATGCATTTTTTTGATCTAAATTCTGAATTTTAAACAAATAGTTATTTAACCAAACTCCCACACCTAATTCTGAACCGACGTAAATAAATAATGAAAAAGAATAATAAATAATATACTTATTTGCAACAGTTTCGAAAATTGTAGGTTCAGAATAAACAATTGAACTATGATCAAAATCATTATCATAACTTGAATCTGATTTTGAATTCATCATCAAAGCATATCTATATTTGTAACTTGTCTCATTTTTGAAAAATAAAAGAACCATAATCAAATTTGCAATAGCAGTTGCAATCAATATATAATAATAGTGATTCCATACCATACCTTTAGAAACCAGATAATCGGACAAAACTGGAGTAACCAAACATCCAACACCATATAAAGCATGCATCAAACCTAAAAGTTGATTTGAATAATCCAGATTACCGACAAAATAATTTAGGCAACAATCAAAAGTACCATTTGCCCAACCAAAACATATTGCTGCAAAAGGTAAGAAAATAAATGATAATTTTAAAACGTAAAATGAACCTGCAACAATAACTGCAATACATGATGAATAATAGGCGAAATACAAACCAAATTGTGACATTAAATAATTATTCAAAATACTTGCTGGTATATAACCACAAAATTGTGCAATAAATAAGTAAGATAATTGAACTCTATCTATTTGATAATCAGCTAAGAAATATTCAATCAATGAACCAATTGTTTGATCCGTTAAACCAATCAAAAATAATGTGATCATTGAGGCAGCTAATTGAAACTTTAATTTATTACTTTGAAATATATTTTTATTTTCAAATATAACTTTTTCACCTTCAAATTCAACAACTTCGGGACCTGCCCAATTAGTTGGTAAATTATATTCTGATTCATCGATTGTAAATTCATCCGTTAATGGTCTGTCACATGATGAGCTATTTTTTGGGCTCAATGATCGTAAATGTTCATCATTATTATCTAAATGTAATTTTCTTTGTGAATCAGCAGCGGCAGTTTCTTCGTCTGCCTTCATTTGCCAAAAGCCTTATTAAATAATATAATGAACACCTAGGCTTAAACAATCTAGGAAATTAACCGGAATATTTTCAATTAGGAAAAGAAAAATTAACGATTATCATAATTTAATGTCGCAGCCGTATAATCCACATTTCTCAAAAAGTCAGCAATTTTTTTCTCTTTTAAGAATCATAAATTAGGAAAACTACGAACTTTATTGCAGAGTGACTGGAATAATGACACAATTGGTTAATATACATTGTATTATACAGGATGGACACATTATATAAGAAAAACTTTAGATTGTCTATGTTAAATAATATCGTAAATTCACAAATAATTGATTACTATCAAAGATCTGCAAATCTGTTTCTCCGTTGCATTTCCTAATTAGGAAAGTTTATCGTATTTTTGTAAACTCCGAATGGAACTGTGTAAAAAGTTATAAATTCCCAAATAATTTAAATCTTTTAATTTATTAAGAACAATTATTCGGTGGTCTAGTTCATTTGTATCTGATGGGATATCTATGTTTAATGATTTTATAGCCGATAAATTGATCAAATCGTAAGTATTAAATTTAGAATCCATAAATTCTGGGGGAAATTTAAATCTTGTTTGGGATAACTTTTTACCCCTCCACAATGAATTACAAGTATCTAAAACATATGAATTATGCAATTCTTTTAACTGTTTCAATTTGATGTTGTTTCCATTATTTTCAATCTGTTTTATTCCATATTCTGAATAATATAATTTACAAAATAAAATATGTTGTAATAATAAATTCAACTTATTCAAATCATTTGAAAAAAAATTATAAGATACAATATCAGGTTTTAAAATTAATAAACTTATATCTATTGAATCATGTGGTAATTTATGCATAAATGAAATTAAAATCAATAATTCGTCCATTAAATTGTGAAAATGAACAAATTTGAATCTATTTAAAACATTTAAAAGTAATTTATTGAAATTAGCTGGTGATTCGATCCAATTATATGCCAAAATAACAATATTTTGAAATCGTGCTAAATTATTAGTCTTGAATATTATATCGAGTATTTCATTAATCATTGATTTATAAGCATCATAATTTGGATCTAAAAATTGTATTAGTTCATATGCATTAATTGATTTAAAATAATGTTCATTTGTAACTTCAGTGAGAGGAGTTAGTTTTTTCTGGAATAGTTCATTAATTATTGGTATATTCATACTAGTAATTTTAACTAAATTTGAAATACTTTTAAATATCCAATTCATATCGCTAGAAACGGTAAACTGATCGACCTTGATGTCTAGAATTGTCTGTATGTTTAAGTTTATAAAATCAGCATTAAAATAGGACAAATATTTTATAATAGTTGATGTCTGAGAAAAAAATGAATTGCTCAAATCGACATTTGAAAAAAATTTAAAAAAATCAATAATGTTGGGAATTGATTTGTCACTTTTTATACTCTCACATAACCTATCAGTTGTATAAATATTATCAAACGTGAGGTCAAACTCTATATTAGAGTCATGTAAAAATTTTCTTTTCTTGAAATTTGAAATTGTTGATAATGAGGTATTCAGATTCTCAAGTATCCTAGTATATAAGTTAATATTATTTTCTAAACATTTGATATCTGTAGACATTTCTTTTAATGATTCAACATATGCATAATCAATTTTACCAAATATACCTTTGGGGATCCTTAAATCATGTAAAATTATGTTATACTCTTCAGAAATTAGTTCGAAATTATCATTTTTATTAATTGAATTAAGAAAAGATTTTGCAAATACTAATAAAGCCAAACTTGATCTTGAATCAGAATTATAGAATTCTAAAATTATTTCTAGCTTTTTTATATTAAAGAAATAAGTTAATTTATAATTCTTATTTATACTATCGATATTATTTAAAATGTACACTAAAAATAATCCAATATTCAGTCTTAGGTATCCAATTGATAAAATCCCAAATAATAAATTTAAAATTTGCACATAACTGTGATCCCATTTTATGTTTATGAAATTTTTAGTTAAAAACAATGATAATTTAATTTGAATATTTTTCGGTATGTTTTTAACTTTTGATTTTACATTATAATATGAATTAACTTTGAAAACGGATAGAATTTTTAAAATGGTTTTAAAATCCAATAAATCTCTAGATACCAAGATATCAACAAGTTTTGATTTGAGAGAATTTTTGAATTTGGATTGAGTATCAACTATAATGTCCAAAATTAAATTAAATTGTCCTGATGTAAATCCAAATTTTGGTACGACAGCTTGTAGTTCTAAATAATGTTTTTCAAAATGGTTTGGATCATCTGGTCTTTTCACAATTGATCGAACTGCACCTTCAATTAATGTGTGATATTTTTTTGTATGTTCATCCATTGTATGGATGATTTTGGCAATTCGGAAATAAGACTGATTAGTAGTTTCGAAATGTAAACATGATTTTTCAATATTCATGTTGAGAATACGAAAAAATTGAAGGTTTGTTTACGTAAGAAAATTGATTACAATCAGTAATATAATAGAGCGATTAAGATTAAAAAGATATTAACAGTTGGTAAATCGATATAAGATATAAATACTATGTACATGAAAGGCAGTCATTAATCAGAAGAGTTGGATTATGATAATTATGAGGAAGAAGACGAGGAGGACACAGCAGTTGTTGATTTAACATAATCCAAGAAATTATTTGAAATATTTAAATGGTTTAAGTTACACATTTCATTCAATAATTCAATTGATCTATTTTGGACAATACGTTCAATTTGTTCTTCATTATTATAGAAATTTTTTAGTTCAATTATCTGTACATTTTTTTGTTTTAGCTTTTGTTCTAAATTCTTATATGTATAAGGATCAATTCTTAATAAATTGTTCTTCTCCTCCAAAGATAAGTTGGAGAACTCAGCGTCTCCTGTGTTGATTTCTTCGTGTACATTATTGAGTTCAGATTGACAATATCTTATAACGTCCAAACGTTTCTTCCATTCTGGATAAATCAGCAAGTTTAAAATAGGTAAACAAGATTTGGATTTCAAAGATTCCAAATTTTTATTAAATTTGAAAATAGATTGGTCATTTTTTTCATTATGATTTAAGAAATTATTCAAATTAGATTTCAAATTATCATCAATTGCATATCTTGATAATTTCAAAAATGCTTGTAAACTTTTGGAATCTTCAAGACATATTGATTTAGAAAGCTCTGGCTTGGGAGGAACTGTTTCCACAAAATTGAGATCAGTCGAGGTAGGTTGTTGTTGCGGTGGAGGAGTTGGAGAATACATGAGGAGCCAACAAGATTTATGAACAAGGGCAAATACTTGGTAATTTAACAAGGCCTCAAATTTACGTAATTGGGCTTGTTTGTTTTATTTTTTTTTTTTTGACAATTTCGCTGAGAAATCAAATAGAATGGACGGTTGATTTATTCTTGTGCATTAAAGGAATATACTTGTTCTTTATAGACATTTAACAAGTAAGTATCAACAACAATGGACAAGAGTGTTGAAGAATTAAGAAAGTTAGGAAACGAAAAATTCCGTGCATTGAACTACGGTGCAGCACTAATGTACTATACCCAAGCCCTTGATAAAGATTCCAATAATTATGCACTATACTATAATAGGGCAGTTACATTTGTTAAAATGGATAATATTGAAGAAGCAAAGGAAGATTTATTGAAGTCATTGAAAATTAAGCCAAATTACATTCCAAGTTTATGTCAACTCGGATTTGTTTACTTATATCAAGGAAATACGCCAGACTCATTAGAATCATATGTTTCAGCCATTAAAGCGAGTGAAAGCCTGCCGCACCAATTAAATAGATTCAAAGCACAATTGAAAGAAGCTATCAGACTGGCAGAATCGAGATGCAGACAACAAGAATATCCTGATAGTTTTATCAATGAAATTATAACTCCTGAGATAAGAGATATTTTAAATGGTTATCCAAATTTACCAACTCATATGATTGAATCGGGTATACCATCAGTTTCATTTGGTAATGTTCCTATAGCCCACCATGCTAATTCTATTGCTCCAAATGCCACAATAATTGCAAGTGGTGCAATTCCGTTACCAGTCAGAACTAGAAATAGAAATAGGGCTGTCAATTCTTTTACATCAAGCACGCTCACCAATGGAACTACCACCGATACCACTAATTCCATTTCTGTAGCCAATGCAACAACTCCAATTACTACTACTACAACCACGATTGCTCAAACAAATAATGTGAATGATATACTTTCCCATATCCCAGGTTTAAACAATTTGTTAAATACTGCGGGTGGTACAGTAACCGCATCAATTGACATTCAAGAATTACCAAGTAATTACAATGGAGACGCACATGGTAGTAATAATAACGAAAATAACGAAACTACTAATAATGATAATGATAGTGCAAATGCTAATTCGAATGAGACTAGACAAACACCGGTGATTATACATCCAATATCATCGAATCCTGATAGTAATGATAATAACACACATATTCCTGTGCTTGATTTCATCTCACGTCACAGAGCTGCACACGAATCTGCGGTTAATAGAGCAACAGAATTGAGGCGTCAAAGAGAACAAGAAAGAAGGGATAGGGAGGAAAGACAACGAACATCAGCAGTTAACTCGGAACCAATACAACTAAGGAACACGGCTGGTACATCTGCTATCCCATCTGCTATCCCATCAGGTATCCCATCTGCTATCCCCTCACCTATACCTACTGCAACCGCTAACACTACGCATGGAGGCGTTGATTTTGCTAGACAAATTGCAAGTATGGTAGCTACACAATTTGCAGGCGGTAATAACAATACTGGTGAGCCGCCAAGTCTGGCACAAAATCTGGCTACTATTGCAAGTGGTGTCCTGGGAGGTATAGCAAATGCTAATCCCAATACTAGTGCCAATACTAGTGACAATGCAAACACAAACACAGGTAATCATAGTGCTGATTTGGATGATTTGGACATGGATTTGGATTAAAGTAGCGAATTAGGAAATTTTTGTAATAATCAAACATTAATTTCCCCTTTTGGCATTTAAGCGGCAAATTCATGTTACGTGTAGCTTGTTTTATAACAAGGAAGTAGGTAATTAATTAACTAGCTAATTAATTGATAATGAATGAGCCATATTTGTATTGCGGAATCTGTTATCGAAAGAGCAATACGTGTACCTTGTTTTTAACATCGTGTGCGCATGTGTTATGTCAAGATCATATTAATCAAAGTAAGTTATAACACCATCTCTTTTTTTTGTTGTTTCTCCTTTGGTGATACTAACACACGATTATAGATAATAAAAAATGTGGGAAATGTCAAGTGGAAGGAGTTTCGATTATCAAATTAGAGAAAAACATGAACAAGATACCTGAAAATATTAAGGAGATAATTGAACCTAGTTTTGAACTATTAAATAATATTCAATTTGCAAGTAAATTCCAATATTTACAAATGAAGGAGTTGATTTTACATCAAGAAAATGAAGTCACGGTTTTGAAAAGTAAGAATAATCGCTTGAAGGAATTATTAAGAAAATCAAGGATTGAACTTGATAAATGTAACGAATATCAAATTGAAATTACAAAATTAAGAGAGGAAAATAAAAGGTTGGCATTGAAATTACAAATTGGAGATAGCATGGATAGTCGAAGTAAGAGCAGTGTGATTGATATCAGTATGGAAAGTGAAGATGAGAAGGAAAACGAAAAGGAGAATGAAAAGGAAAACTTCATTAGTAAAATGAGGAAATTCAGTCAAACTAACGGAATAACGAATAAGACCAATAAGGCCAATAATACTAGAGACATTGCTGCGATGAATGGTACCAAAAAAATACTGGGTCCAACGAGCAATGATAATTTAATGAGTTTTAATATCCAAGCAGAAAGCACAAACAGAAGTTTCAGAAACAAGGATAGGTCGATGTCAATGCAAATAGGCAATGACAATAGTAATAGTAGTAGTGGGAGTAATAACAATAGTAGTAAATTTTCAAATTTAGGTAGGGTTGGAGGAATAGTTACATCAACAGCGGGTAGCGGGGTTAGCAACAACAGATACCGATTTCAGTTCAAGCCACCAAGTAGAGGAAGTGGGGGGATGAATAGTAGAAACAGTAGTGTGTTGCGGAGTAGACGTGATATCATGAAGAAATAGGATAAAATAAGATATAATTAAATTAAATTAATATGAATAAATGAAATAATATGAAATAATCTAATAAATAACAAATGAATTGAAAGTCTTTTTTTTTATATATACATAAATTGTATGTGTTATATAGGATGAATAAAATAGATAATCTATAAATTACCAGCTCTCTTTTGTTGGACGTAAACAGCGAAGAATGGAATACCTGCACCTAAGATCCAGAAGATTAAATGTGGAACGGCGTATGGAACTCTTCTGTCCTTGACCTTGAATGGTAAGTTGTTGTATACACCTTCTGGGAAGTGAGAACCGGAAAGTTGTTTGGTGGAAGCGGAGAATTGTCTGACGGAGGATCTGGAGAAGGCTCTTGCGAACATTGTGTGTGGTATATGTTGAAGAAAGCAAAAAACAGGCCCAGCTGGGTGGTGATGTAGCACTTGTGTGATGTTTCCTTCTCTTTTTCTCCCTCTTTGATTGTGTGTAGCTCAATTTTTGCAGGCAGCTGCGCCACATGGGCCGACTGCGGTGGCGGTGCGGCCTGTGATCACGGCGGGCGCGCGCTGTGATTGGCCAGCGGGGCGGGCGGGAGGCGGTGCACGGGTGGGGACGAGAAAGTGGTGAGAGTGCGACAGGACCTGGTGCAGGTGAAGAGTTTTGCACATATCTAGCAAGGGCTTTGCTTGGGGTGCACCACCTCTGTCGCCAAACAACAACTACTACAGCATCAACACAATGGCTATTGCTCCAATTACAGGTTCCATGAAGAGAAAGATCATCATCGACATCAGTGTCGGTATCGCTATCGGTTCTGTGCTCAGTGCATTTTGGTGGGCCGAACACAAGAGAATGGTCAACACCAGAGAGACATACTACGCTGCTCTTGCAGAAAAGAAGAAGATTGAAGAAGGCGCTTAGATTATAGCTTGAAACTTGGTTTGAATTAGACACTTTCCTTTCACTTCTTCATATTATTATACTATACTACTCTTTATAAATATATCTTTTTTACAATAAATCACTACTAAAAAAACTGTTATTATTCTTTATCTCACTATCACGAACCACATTGCCAATTGACAATTTCAATATTGCTTTAACTATGATTGTCATTCGTACTGGCTTAATCACACGCTGTACCTGTTTAGTAATAACATTAAATAATGCTCTCTATCTAGTATAACGTAATTGACGTTACATTAACATGAATTTGTTATTCGCTAAACGTAAAATACTACCATCCTTTTATATAATATGTACATTCTTCTTTTTGGTTAGTGATAATGTCCCCGATTGATGATCTGATATCTGTTTTTTCAACAATTTCCTCATATCAGAGTGACCATGTCTCTAATTTACTAGTTTTAGATAAATCGTTATCCAATGAATTGAATTTTATAACTGACAATAAATTCTCAAGTTTCCTGAAATCTGCGAATATTTCCAAGATCATATGGTATGATGAAATAGGGAATCTTGATGATGAAGATATCAAATCAATTGTCTTTTTCATAAATCTGAATGACAATGATAAAGGTTTAGAAAAATTGACATCTTTGAAATCCAAAATTTCAAATTTGAACATCATGAATTCAAACATCCACTTGATTTTATCACATCCACTAATCCAATTTTCGATCGACTCCTATTTATCAAACGTGGAACTATCCAACCTACTTACATCATACCATCTATATAATTCCCTATTATACTATGAAATTCAACCGTCTATTTATTCCTTAGAGTTACCAGAATCAGGCTTCAAAGACCTTTACTTAAATGCATCACCAGCTCCCATTGAGGCATTGGCCAAATCATTATTACAATTATACATTAATTCCGACTTCAAACTGAGAATCACAAATCTTTACATCCTCGGTGAGCTATCTTCCAAATTTTGGGAAATTTATGAAAAGTTGAAAAATGACTATTTATTGAATAACCTTAAGGATAAAGAGTTGAAAATTATCGATGATATTGATGAAATGTTATTTTTAAACATTCATTCATTTTATACTAGATCAACCGATCTGATAGTTTTAGATCGATCAAATGATTTGGTATCTTGTTTATTATCTCAATTGTCGTATTCTGGATTATTAAATGATTTTTTCGATATAGAAACACAATTAAAACCCTTAACGTATGATGATAGGACAATATACTTTAATGATGATATTTATAATGATATCAAAGATTTAAATTTTAGTAATGTTGGTACGAAGTTAAACAAATATGCTAAAAATCTGCAACATAAATTTGAAAAATTTAAAAATTTACAAGATTTAAACGAAATCAAAAATTTTGTTAATGATTTAAATAGTCTAAAATTGACACAATCGAATGTCACAAATCATACACATTTGGTTGATTATATACTGAATTCAGAGAACTTCATTGACTTGAATAAGCATTTGGATATCCCAGTACTGGATGAGTTGGAAGACACAAAGTTAGATTCGTATTTTACTCAATTAATTGAATTTCAACAGGATATTTTGTCAAACCAATTATCAACACCTACAATCCTCAGCAAAATCTCCTGTTTCTTAAACACCGCTGATGCTACGTTGTATGATATTATAAAACTTATTATACTTACATCAATTGTGAAATTAGGACTGAAAACATCCAATTTTGAGTTTTTGAATTTAGAATTGATTAATAAATTTGGGTTTGAAACTGTAACACCCATTATTTTAAATTTACAAAAATTGGGTATAATTCAGTTTGTTGATTTAAACGAAATTGCAAATTCCCATTCACATTCATTTCTATCATCATTTCAAAACCAAAATTTGATTGAATCGAATGTTCAAAAAATAGAAAATTTCCAAACTGTTTCCAAAAATTTTAATTTGTTACCAATAAATGAAGATACAAATGGCTACGTTGTGGTTGATGATAACAATACTTCTGCAACTCCTGTTAATGCTGATGGTAATGATAATGAGGAATTTACAAAACTTTATAATGATGCAGATTTCGGATATCCAGGCTACGTTCCATTATTCACCCGACTAATACAATCGATTTACGATCGATCATTTCTACCAACCACAAATACCAACCAACCACATCAACATTTGATAAAATACGGATGGAACAATTTGAATTTTGAGAATTTAAACGTCACTAAGACGGAAAAATTTTTGGTCCCTGAATCGAAGAAGAAAATGTTTGATTCCATCATCCCACCTAAATTGTCAACGTTATCCCAAACGGCCAATAAAAGTATCATTATAATCACTGTAATTGGAGGTATAACATGGAGTGAAATATCAACCATTAAATATGTGTTAAAGAAAAACCCAAGCACTAGGGATAAACAAGTGACGTTTTTGACAACGGGGATGGTTACGGGCTCACAAATTCTTAAATCTTTGAATAACGTTAACTAATTAATTAATTATATATTTATTTGTTGTATATTTTTCATAGAATCCGCTTTTAACTCCATCTTCGTATTTGAACAATAAGACGATCAAGCCTGCAAAACATTGTTTCATTGCATTAGTAACACTTTCCTTTTTCGCCTTTCTGAAAGCCAAGAATTTGTTTAAATTATGTGCATATCCAAAACCGAATTTTTCAATCGTTGTATTATCACCTAAGATCAACCTTACTTTTGATTTAATTACAAGTTTGTCCAATTTCGACTCATCTTGTGGATTCGGCTCATAAGTGGTGATAATGCTGTCGTTGACCATGCTTATCCAATTATTTATGCCGAATGTGGAATTTGCAGATTCTATTAATACGTGTAGTCCAACGCCTAAATCTAAGACATTTTCATTCTCATGATCTTGACCATTATCAGTGGTGTTTCTACGTCGCCACATTCTTTTCTTATCTAAGTATCTTTCAATATTCCTGTAAAATCTAATGGTGTTTTCAACAGACCATTTGCTGGCTAAGTTGGAGGTAATGTTTCCAGACATGATTTCAAGTTCTTGAACATCCCAAGATGATATGTCTGGGAACCATTGTGAACCAGATGACGGGGTAAGGGTCTTATCAGGACAGAAGCCTGCCTGGTGCTGTTCTAAAAGGGTGATGTGGCCAGCGGTTGATTCCAACGTGGTGTGATAAACGGGCATTGTCTTGATAATAGATAATGGATAATACATAATACATAATAGATACCCCATTAGGAAATCCAAAGTGGCAAATTCATGTTGAAAAAGCATAGTGTATTTTTGGCGTTTCCTCGATCTCACACTTTTTGGCGTGTCCAATATCCAATAATTCTCACTTTGTGCGGGCGGCAGTTTGGAGGAATTTGGATGATGTTCATATACATGTTTTTCCTGAATGCAATAAACAATTAACACTTGGGTTGTTTCTGTTTTCCCTTTGCTTTGTTTAGATAAGTTTCAGATACAATGACACAGACATTGGAACGACCATCGGATGGATCAATGAATCCATCATCAGATCCACTTGCATCATACAGGGCTGGATTACAATCATATACTAAGAGAGGATCCACCATTGTTGATTATTTCATTCCACTTGAAAAGAAAAAGTTCAACGTGCAAGAAACAAAGGATAGATTCAAATATTTAATTTCATTAACCCCATTATTTAAGCATTTTTTACAAGTCAAAGCTAAAGAAGATGAACATTTTTCTCAAGTTTTAAAACAACTTGAAATTGAAGATGATGTTGTACATGCTAGTAAAAAACGTAAGACTGAAAAGGAAGAAGATGCAGAATTGTTAAATAATGAAAATCAAGAAATGATAGTTGATCAAGAAGGTGAATTGACAGATACAGGATATGAATTTACGAAATCACCTAAATATATTAATGGGTTTCTAAGACCATATCAAATTCAAGGATTAAATTGGTTAATTTCATTGAATTTCAATAATTTATCAGGTATCTTAGCAGATGAAATGGGATTAGGTAAGACATTACAAACCATTTCATTTTTAGGATATGTTAGATATGTTCAAGGATTAAAGGGACCACATATTGTAATTGTACCTAAATCGACATTGGAAAATTGGCAAAGGGAATTTGCTAAATGGACACCTGAAGTTAAGACTTGTATTTTGACAGGTACACAAGAAGAAAGAAATTTAATTATTAAAGATCAAATCATGACATGTAAATTCGATGTTTTAATTTCATCATATGAAATAGTTATTCGAGAAAAGGCAGTTTTGAAAAAATTCAATTGGCAATATATTATAGTTGATGAAGCACATAGATTGAAAAATGAAGATTCATTGTTATCTCAAATCATTCGTATGTTTCATTCACAAAATAGATTATTGATTACAGGTACCCCATTACAAAACAATTTACATGAATTATGGGCATTGTTGAATTTCATATTACCTGATATATTTACCGATTCAGCTACATTTGATGCATGGTTTTCAAAGGAAGATGATGAAGATAATTCCATTGTTAATCAATTACATCAAGTTTTAAAACCATTTTTATTAAGACGTATTAAAAATGATGTTGAAAAATCGCTCTTACCTAAACAAGAACTGAATGTTTATGTTGGTATGTCAAAAATGCAAAGAAAATGGTATCAATCAATTTTGGAGAAGGATATAGATGCAGTTAATGGATCAAATGGTAAAAAGGAAAGTAAGACGAGATTATTAAATATAGTTATGCAGCTAAGGAAATGTTGTAATCATCCATATTTATTTGAAGGTGCAGAACCTGGACCACCATTTACAACTGATGAACATTTAGTGTACAATTCGTCGAAAATGTTAGTTTTAGATAAACTATTAAAGAGATTACGTGAACAAGGATCAAGAGTTTTAATATTTTCACAAATGAGTAGAATGTTGGATATTTTGGAAGATTATTGTGCATTTCGTGAATGGGGGTATTGTAGAATAGATGGACAAACGGATCATATTGATAGAATCAATGCAATTGATGAATATAATAAGGAAGGTAGTGAAAAATTTGTATTTTTATTAACTACAAGAGCTGGTGGGTTAGGCATTAATTTAACATCAGCGGATGTTGTTGTTTTGTATGATTCCGATTGGAATCCACAGGCAGATTTACAAGCCATGGATAGAGCACACAGAATTGGACAGAAAAAACAAGTTAGGGTGTTCCGGTTTGTTACTGAGAATGCGATTGAAGAGAAGGTTTTAGAAAGGGCATCGCAGAAGTTGAGGTTGGATCAATTGGTTATTCAACAAGGTAGAGTCAATACGAATGACAGTAATGGTAATAGTACTGCGAATAACAAGGAGGAATTATTGAATATGATTCAACATGGAGCAGCGAATATTTTATCATCAGCGACATCAACTTCGGCGTCATCAGGTAGAGCAGGAACAGCAGAAGCTGAAGATTCACATGAATTGGACGATGACGAGTTAGAGAAGATTTTGAATAAATCCGAAGAGAAAACTGGTGAATTAAAGAAGAAGTTTTCTAAACTTGGATTGGACGATTTACAGAATTTCAGTTCGAATGGGAACGGTAATGAATCGTCAGTTTATGAATGGAATGGACAGAATTTCCAAAAGAAGGAATTTGGTAAAGCTGGTATTGTTGATGGTATTATGCAACCATGGATCACACCTGCGAAAAGAGAACGTAAGGGGAACAACAATTATTCTGTTGATGGCTACTACCGTGAAGTTTTGCAAACCAAGGGTGGTAGAGTAGCGAATGCAGACCACGGTGATGGTAGTGGTGGTGATGAGTTTGAGTTAAGGGCACCTAAGAATCTGACGTTGTATGACCATCAGTTTTACGACGAGGAGTTGATTAGATTGAATGAACTGGAATGGAATTACTACAAACGGGTGAACAAGATCAAGGCAAAGAAGGAGAAGAGCCGCCATCATCATCATCATCAACATCAGAAAGAAGGAGAAAAAGAAGAAGACGAGGAAGATGTTGACGTTGCGGTTGAACAGGCGATGATTGACCATGCCAGACCGTTGACGGAGGAGGAGGAGAAGCGGAAGAAGGAGTTGTTGATGACGAGTGGATTCAGCAGCTTCAGCAGAAGGGACTTCTTCACCTTTATCGGTGCCAATGCGAAGCACGGTCGGTACGACCTGGACGCAATCGCTGGCGAGTTTGCGGGCGAGAAGAGCTATGAGGAGGTGCGGACGTACGCGGAGGCGTTCTGGGCGCGGTTCAGAGAGGTGGAGAACTACGAGCGGTACGTGGGCCAAATAGAGAGCGGGGAGGACAAGCTGCGGCGGGTGGCGGAGCAGACGGAGGCGGTGCGCAGGAAGGTCGCGGGGTGTGCTTACCCGCTGCGGGACCTGGCGCTGGCGCTCCCGTACACCGCGGCGGCGAAGCGCGAGTGGAGCGCGCAGGAGGACCGGTGGTTGGTGGTGCAGCTGGCGCGGTTCGGGGTGGGGACGATCGACGTGCACGAGCGGATCTGGGAGGCGGCGCAGGAGAGTGCGGTGCTCGGGCTGGACTTCTGGCTGCAGGGGCGCAGCGTGGCGGAGATTGGGCGGCGGTGCGCCACGCTGGTGGGCGCGGTGGTGCGCGAGGGCCAGAAGCGCGCGAGGGCGACGGCGACGGCGAGTGGGAAGGGCAGTGGGAAAGGCAGGAAAAAGAGGAAAACCAGAGTGTAGGGTGTAGACCCTGGGAGATTAGTAATCTCACCACCTTCTGGTCTGTATGGTGATGACCATTCTCTGCTGGATGTACCCGTGTAAATAGTATAAAAACAAGAGTAAAAAAAGACCCATTCGCCTTTTCTGTTCCTTTCCCGCCTCCCTTCTCTTCTCTTACTCTTACTCTTCTGTCGTTTTATGTCATCACGTCGCATCATGTCTAAGTTCTACGAATTCGTCTCAACAAACAACAAGGGCCAACCTTTCCCAATGGCCGACCTCAAGGGCAAGGTCGTTCTTATTGTCAACACCGCATCCAAGTGTGGTTTCACCAAGCAATACGACGACCTGGAAGCCTTATACAAAAAATACAATTCCCAAGGCTTGGAAATCTTAGGTTTCCCATGTAACCAATTTGCAAACCAAGAACCAGGTTCCTCAGAAGAAATTGCTGAGTTCTGTAGACTCAACCACGGTGTCACTTTCCCACTTATGGAAAAGGTCAATGTCAATGGTGATCATGCTGACCCATTATGGGAATGGTTAAAGTCTGAAAAACCAGGTTTATTGGGTTTCAAGGGTATCAAGTGGAATTTCGAAAAGTTCTTGGTCGACAAGGATGGTAAGGTTACTCAAAGATACTCCAGTATCAAAAACCCTTCTGCAATTGCTCCTGATATTGAAAAATTATTACAAAAATGATCTTCATAACCATAATATAATATTTGTATTTGTTTTCTTTGTTTGTTCTTTGTTTTCCTATATGTATATATATAATAATGTTTAATATATGATTTTATCTTTAATATTAATATTAATATTCACTATGCTAATATTAATCATTACACCATTGCACTAATACTAATACTAGTTGAGTCCTGGTTTGGATAACATATGACCCATCTTTTCCACCTTGGTTCTCAAATACCCTTCCACTTCTTTCGACTTCACTCCACCTTCTTCATGCGTCCATGCAATCGGAACCATTGGGACCCTCTCTCTCACATGAACTAGTCTGTCCTTACCTTCAACCGCAATAATCTTATCTGGATTATTAGTCAACAATTTGATATTAACCAATCCCAAATCCAGCAATATCGAAGTCGCCAGTCCAAAACTACGTTTGTCTGCTGGGTGTCGTAACAGCAAATTAGCTTCCACTGTATCTGCCCCCAAATCTTGTAAATTGTATGCCTTCAACTTCTCACCAAGTCCAATACCTCTACCTTCTTGACGTAAATAAACTATACATCCATGTCCTTGTATTCCCATTAATCTACCAGCCTCGTCAAATTGTTCCCCACAATCGCATCGTGCACTCCATGCTGTCTCTCCCGTATAACATTCACTATGAATACGTACCAATGTAGGATCCATCCATGTTGTCCCTTTCTCTTTTATCAATTCGCCATCTTCTGCAAATTCCAACTTCATCCCTGTCGATTTATCAAAATCAGCATCTTTACGTCCCGGATATAACTTACCTACATATGCACCTCGAATCATCCTATCACTTTGTGTCTCATTAGGTCTATGTTTATATAATGATTTCGATCTAATATCTTCACCGAAAACAATCGCCAGATGTTCTTTATTATCTTCATTATTCGAATACAAATGTAAAAATATCTCCGGTCCTTGGGTTGTCGGAATACGTGCTCTAGCAATACATTGTACTGTTGGTAACACGTCCGGCATCAATCTTCTCTTTTCATCCGCCTCCGGAACAGCATGAAATGGTGATTCACATCTTTCCGGTGTTTGTAATTTCGAAATCGCTGGATTAACTGGTTTGGTTTCCTCCAACAGGATTTCCCTGTTGGATACAGTTGGGGATATGATTGGCATGTTTTCAAATATGTCTCCTGTCATGATCTCTTAGTGGTAAATAATACTAGAAGTAGAAAAAAAAACAAAAGGCAGTCGTTTCAATATATATATACTACACTTTTTAAACTGGAAAATGTCCAGTTTTTTGACCTTGACATGAATTTTCCATTATTAAAATGCGCAAAGCTGACTAATTTGTATGCAATCAAACCCTTCCCTTTTTTGATTATTAACACGTTTACGTCTTACACAAATGACTACTGCCGAACCACCACCTTCTCCTCCACATCTATCTCCATCCCCATCTCCATCTCTACAAAAAAATAAGTTCATAGGAATTGGAATCTTCGCAATTGCTACTATAACCGCCCTGGTTTGGGCAAAGTCCGGACCGGGAAAGGCAACCTTACCAATCATCTATCCATCTGAAAGTCACACGGCAACAGGCCGTGTGTTTCAAACTGTTCAAACTCCACAAGAGTTTGATCTCCTATTGTCTTCGCCTTCCGTTTCAAGAGGCACTTTATTTGCAACTTTTGTTAGATTGGGTGAAGCCCCAAGCAATTCAATGGCCACTCATATGTGGGAAATTATAAGAAATGTCGAAAACCCCGAAACATCAACCGTTTGTGTCGAACTTACAGGCGGGAGAAATAACGAATTAATGCAACGGTATATGGTTAATACTGTTCCTTCCGTTGTAGCCTTAAAGAAAACTTTACCTAACGATACCTACGTTGATGATGATGTTAAAAACAGTAATACAAATACCAATATTATTGATAGGGAAAGGCTAAGACTGTGGATTGCTAACGTTCTTGGAAGATAATAATAATAATATTAATAATGACTCTTTACACCCTATTTATATACCCTTTATGCCTAATTATCTCCCCTTTTCAGTCTTGCTTCAATGGCACGAAATCGTTGTTCTCTCAACACCTTCATTCTTTGCATCTCCGATAATCCACTTAGTTTCTGTTCTTCTGTAACTCTGAGCATTCCAGGACCTGTAATATTTGATGAACTTTGACCCTTTTCAAGTTCCTTATTACGGAACTGACCAACTATCGACTCATGCACTTGTTTCAACTCTTTCCGTTCCTCATCTTCCAACTCTTGTTGTTTCAACTTATCTTTGTTCTTCAAATCTTCAGCTTCTTGTTTCGTCATACCATCACCGATTTTAGTCATCCCCCAATCAATGTCATTTTCACCGATTAATCCACGTGCAATTCTAAACGCATATCTTGTGTCTTTATCATTGGCAATTTCATACGCTGTTTTACCAAGTAAATTAACAACACTTGCATCCGCGTGTAACTGAACCATCAGCGTTTGAACCATAAATGCATATCCTTTACGGGATGCATAATGCAACAACGTCGGAGTAGTCTTGTAAGCCTCTTGTGGTTCCAATTTATAATTAATATCTAGCTTGGATCGATTCTTCTTCATGAATAATATAAATGCTGGCACTTTACCCTTTTTCAATAAGGCAATACATTCGTTTGTTAATTTAACCAGTTCATCATTATCATCCTTCGTATTCACAATCTTAGATTTATTTAACAGTTCATCTCGTTTACGTCTCTTGTCAATTTCAACTCTATTCACCTTCGGCATCTCAACAGCTTTAAGATACATTAATTCGCACCAAGCCCTCTTGATTTCCATCGTTGTTGGTCTCCTCGTTGCAAATGGAATCATTTTAACACGTTTATCACCGTGTGCGATAATCATCTTAGGATCTTTAGCATCTCTCACTATCAATCCAATACCTCTGGCATGTTTACCACCTTTTCCTGATCCCCTGATGAAAATATTCTCACATGATTCGATCAAAGGTTTCCATTCCTGCATTATCATTTCAATATCTTTACCCAATGCTTGTTCATTATACCTTCTAAGTGTTGAACCTGCGGAGTTCGCCTTACCTTTCGAATCATCCATCGCACTCTGTGATCCACCTTGTTTACGTCTCGTCGTATATCTATGAAACGTCTTATGTGCTAATAACCTAACTGATTGTAATTGTAGCTCATGCAAACTACCTTTATTACCCTTTGTGGAATGTGGTAAATGCGATATAATTGCACCTGCAAAATGACCTGATGAAATCATGAAAATCGCTGACATGCCTGCCTTGATTGGATCTTTAGACATCGGTCTGCTAGACATGGTTTTCAAATTTTCTAATGGGTTGAAATTCGGGGAGTCTATTGCATTGATGGTAGTTTTATAAAGTCCAAATACTTGATTGGATAACAGATTGGATTTGAATAATATAAATGGCGATTTCGTAGCCATAAAACTAATTGTAGATTCATAATCATCTCCTGTTTCTTCTTCTTCCTTAACAACTGCTAGTTTATCACGTTCAGATTCAGATTCAGAACCAGATTCAGATTCACTTTCAGATTCACTTTCCAAATCCGAATCCGGTTTACCATCATCTTCATTACCGCCACTACCATCTTGTTGTTCTGATGATTTGGAAATTTGAAGATTTGTTAATGTATGAGTTATGGATTCAATATTCCGTTCCTTCGGCTTCACAATCACTGGAGGAGCATAAACATTTGGATCTTTTACTTCAATATCATGCTGTAGGATTTCTTCGGTACGTCTAGTTACAAATTCCTTATATGATTTCTGTTCAAACGTCAGGGAGTCAAAATATAACGTTTCTAAAGATTCCACTATCTTAGCATCCAGATGATAAATGTATCTTCTCGTATATGCGATGTCTTCTGTCATTGATATACTCACTAAAGAAGAAAGCATGTATATGTATATATGTCCTTCCTCACATAAATCTCAACAGTTAAACGAAATTCATGAAATTTTTCACATCCGTTCCACATGCTTTTTTTTCCCTAGAATGTACACAGTAAAACAGATCCCAAAATGACACAAAATTTGGAAAGAAAGGCGGTTTTCAAAACAGCCTCCCCGCCATGTTGTCTTCGAATCAATCCAATTGATCCAACTATCGTATATTTTGGAACTTACACATTAATCGAAGGTTCAAATCGTACAGGAACAATAGAAATCTGGAAACTCAATGATAAACCAGACGGAAAACTTGATATACCTGATGATTCAAACATAAACATAGATGAGTTACGTGTCAAAGGACAACAATTGAAATGCATAAATACAAAAGGTGCAGTATTAGACATCAAGATAGATTCTAAATCAATTAATTCAAATGACGATTATTTCATACTTGCAACTGCACAATCCCTTGGTAACATCACATTTTGGAAAGTTAATAAACTCGATCCACTAGATATAACAGAAACGTCAGATGTATCCATATTTGATGATCCCGAATCTTTAATAACATCTATAAATTTCCATCCAAGAAATACGTATCTATCATTCACATCAACTACTGGATATGTGGGATACTATGACTATTCAACATCCAATACAACCACATTTTTTGAATCCCAGCATACGCTGGAAGCATGGTATGCTGATTGGTGTCATCTATCACCATTAGATAATATCATATTCAGTGGTGGTGATGACACA
The DNA here is from genome assembly GCA_030558305.1 of Pichia phayaonensis. Taxonomy (NCBI): domain Eukaryota; kingdom Fungi; phylum Ascomycota; class Pichiomycetes; order Pichiales; family Pichiaceae; genus Pichia; species Pichia phayaonensis. The sequence goes on from JAJMSE010000062.1 coordinate 47,775, forward strand.
CAACTTATAGCACACGATTTAAGAACCCCAACACCTATTTTCACAACCTCAAGAATTCATGATGCTGGAATAGTTTCAATTTTAACATCAAGAAATAATTGGTGTAAATATGTTAATAATCCATATATGATTTGGACCGGTGGTTATGATGATCAGCTTTGTGTTTTAGATTTACGTGCTGGAAATAGCTCTGATTCCTTATTTCAAGGTATAACTCCTTTGGTTAAGGAAAAACATAATCTTGGAGGTGGTGTTTGGAGATTAATTCCATCTCCTGATATTAACGATCATCGTGTTTTAACTTGTAATATGTATGATGGTGGTAGAATTTTGACTTATGATGATTCAAATGCTCAAAACGTTCAAGTTTCAGGTTATTTTAAAGGTGCCCATTCCAGTATTACTTATGGTGGTGATTGGATTGATCAAACCGCCATTACTTGTAGCTTTTATGATAATGTCGTGCAAATTTGGAATGTATAATGTAACTTCTACTACTAATCTATAAAATCTCTATAGCATAATACAACTTAATCTACTTCAATATTTACCAAATATAAATGAAACTAATGGTTTTTCTTTATCTTGATTGTTTACTAAACTGTTTAAAACTTCATCATTTGTCTCAACAATATTTCCATTTAGTCCATTAATATGTCTATATCCTTTCATACAACGACGAATCTTTTTCCGTCTTAAGATATCTTCATTATCTTCCTTTAACTCATCAGGAAACTTTTGTGTGAAATCTAATGCTGACATAAATTGCTTCTTTTCTTCATCAATTTCAAGTTCATTCATATCCTCTACTTCTTCCTCTAATTCATCATCATAAAACTTCCCATTTATCATAACACTACCATCGCCTAGACAATCACAATTCATAATTTCATGTGTGTTACAATATTGGTTACTTTTGATTTTATCAAACTGAAGAGTGAAGATATCTTTAATATCTTCTCTATTAAACAATTCCTTTTCGCCCCCTTTTTGATCAATAAATTTATCACTTAAATCTTGTTTCACTAACTGTCGTTGTAAAATTTTTTCATCCATGCATCCATTAGTAATAAATCTATAGATTTTAACTTCTCTTTTTTGTCCATCTCTATGAACCCTTGCAACTGCCTGTAAATCAATTGCAGGATTCCAATCATTATCAAATAGGATCAGTCTTGATCCACCAATAAGATTTAATCCAACACCTCCAGCCTTTGCACTCAACAATAAAATAAAATTATCATCAACAGTAGATTTGTTAAATTTTTCAACAATTTTGCTTCTCTCATTTGCTTTTGTTGATCCATCTAATCTTAAAAAGGTTAAATTTAGAGATTTTAAAATTGATTCAATAATATTTAATGTTGATGTAAAATTTGAAACTATAACAACTTTTTCTTCATTTTTACTATGTAATAAACCTAATATTTTAATAAGGACAATTATTTTACCACTCTTAACCTTCTTACCCAGTTGATTACGAAACTCAATATCATCACTTGAATTTGAATTTCTTTCACAAATTTCAAGGAAAAATCCATCCTCTTTCAAAAGTGATGGTGAATTACAGATCTTTCTAAATGTGTTAATTAAGTTTAGTGATGATTGGCCATTTCCAGTATCTTCATTAATAAAATTTTGAAATCTTTTAGTTTCTATAACAGTTCTAAATAACTGTAACTGCAATGCTGTTGGCGGAACAAATATAAAAAAATCAGATCTTTTTGGTAAATATTTTGTAAGTTCAGCATTCGATCTTCTCAAAATAAAACTATTTGTTAATTCAACTAACTCTTTGGATTTTTTCTTACCCTTTTTTATAGATAAGTCACTACGACAGTTTGAATCTCTTGAATCTAAAATGGGTTTTATAAAATCTCTTTGAAATGATTTTAAATCTCCCAATATACCGGGATTTGCAAAATTTGCCATTGTAAAAAATTCAACCAAATCATTTTGAATTGGTGTACCGGTTAATAAAATTCTCCTCCTTATTTGAAAACTTTCTAATGTTTTCATTGCTTTATTTTCACTGTTTTTTAATCTGTGACCTTCATCACAAACCAATAAATCAAACTTGACAGATACTAAATAATTCGACATCGATTGCATCTTTTCATAACCAATAATTAAAATTTGATGAACATTATTTCTACCAAACAATTCAATATCTTGAATTTCATCGTGACCTCTATTATTATTAATTGTTAAAACACCAACTCTATTCATTCCTAACCATTTAGAAAACTCATTTTTCCAATTATTAACTAAAGACACGGGACAACAAATTAAAACTTTGTTAACAACAGGCTTACTATCAATAATTGGAGATTGCCTCAACAAAGTCCAAATTAATGCGATTGTTTGTAATGTTTTGCCCAACCCCATTTCATCAGCTAAAATTGCACCTTTCATATCGGAGTTGTTTATGCCCATCAAACAAGAATATAAAAATTTAATACCATCTCTTTGATGAGGTCTTAATTTGGATGACAATGATGGCTCAACTACAACTTTTCTTGATATTTCGGTTACATCTATACTTTTAGGTAAATCGGGCATAAATAATGGATTGTCGATCTTTGATACGTCATATAATGGTGCATTTGATAAAATCTTTTTCCTTCTCAAATTCCCAATATTGGGAGAAATTGTTGACTTTATTTGTTTTGAAGATATCACAGGTTCCTTCTGTCCATAAACATTCAATGGTTCTTGAACCGTTTGTGGTTTCAAGTTTGTCATATTTGATCTATTATTTAATAATGGGGACTTAAATTTAGTTGCTATCGAGTTTACAACTTGTTGTGGTGTGCTTGATAATGTCAGTTTGGGCACTTTTGAAGACACTATTTCATCATTTAACTGAAATTCATAACCACCATATTTAAATTCATCTCTATATATAACTTTATCAGCATCTTTGATTCTACCAATAATCATGCCATCCTCGTCGTAAATAAGTGCAAAATTGGTATATTCATTAAGAGAGAGATTCCCATCACCTTCCCAAGTTTTATTCTTCTTGGTTGTCATTTTCCTAAACAAAACACTGAACTTTTTGTTCTTACTTTTAGTTTTGATTTCATTGTTTTGTTGAGCCACCTGGTCATTATTGGGGGTATCTTCGTGTGAATTTGGCGGCGAAAGTGATGATAAAATTGGTGAGGACCTTCTTCCTGAATTGGGTCTCTTCCTGTACTTGGCAAAGGACGTATTGAGGTTCATTTGATACAAGAAACCAATACATACTAATGAAAAATCAGCGTGTCTCTTTTGTTGACGTTTTCGCCTTCAGCGCATGATGCTTCATTTGTATTTGTACTTCTCTGCTTTATCCTTTGCATTATGTTATTTTTTTGGATTCTGCCTTTGCTGCTGGGATTTTTTTGTTGCTAGTATACTTTTGATATCCTTTTATACAGCACCCGAAGGCCGTATGGACATGACAGGCCACCAGGATTACAAAGAAACTCTATATTCCCCCTCCTCTAATTCTAAAAACAATCTTCAAAACCACGGAAGAAGCTCTATTAATAGCAAAGACAGCAAAACACCTCTACAAGTTTCCGCAATGGACAGTATCAAAGAACCAAAAACACCATCTTTACCTAAAAGTTCGACATTTGCATCTCCTATCCCAGTAAGTATACCGGAAACTCCGGAGAGGATTCCACGTCATTTAAATGATTTAGAAGCTACACCACTTTTATCACCTCAAGCATCTACACATCTATTATCAACTCCTCAAAGGAAAAAAAATGGTTCGACTAACACTGATTTTTATTCAATACTCACTTCACCTGAAATGCGTTTGGAGAATAAGAAATTAAAGAGGCGTTCGATCGAACTCTTCAATATCATGAATGATAAATCACCAGATAAAATTCACAAAGAATATAGTAATGAGCATTTACTGAAATCTCCTAAAAGAGATCATAAAGAAATTAAGAAGATTTCGGAAAATTTAAGAACAAGATTAAACTACGCAAATGTTAAGGTACAGCATGGCTGGTCTAAAAAGAACATCAAGGAATTAGAACATTCATTAGAGGAAATCGCAAATAATCCACAACGGTCAGAACAATTAAATAGAACAACATCTGGTAATAATAGAAGATTAGAAGATTTTTGGAACTTGAGAACGGATAATTTACCAAATAAAAATAATACTAATAATGACACTTTGTTTAATAATAATCCTTCATCTGCATTATTAGCAAGTCCTGGACAATTTACAAGTCCTAGTAGAAGAAGATCGTCCTTTGCCTCAAGTATGAAATTAGACGAAGTTGCAAAACGTGGATTTAAGAAAACATCACCTGAAATTAAAACGTCAGAAGTGCTATCATCAAACCTGTTAACACCATCGAATTCGCTTGGATTACCCATTAATATACCGACAGGAATGGCATCGCCATTAAAGCAAAGTTTAACGGGTCGGGGAAAATTAACATTAGACACAGTTGGAAATTATAATGAAACTAGAACTAAAAAATCTGATAACCAGCTTGAACAAGATGCAATTTTTTCATTAATCTCATTATCGTCACCAAATAAATATACCTCAACAGGATCATCATTATCACCATCGCCTCCGAGACACCTAGGATCGCCGACAAGAGTATCACATCCAGGTCTGCCATCCTTATCAGAAATATCGAATAAGCGATTAGCTCCACTACCCGCATTACCGTTATCAGCACCTGTGATAATGAATACAAATCCAAAATATGAAGGAAACACGAATGTGAATAGGCTGATGCTATCAGCACAACCTCAAGGACTGGGTCTGATTCCATCATCACATCATATACAGAGACCAACTACAGCTATAGGAATACACAGCGGAAATACTGATGATGAAACTACAGAAGACGAGATGGTAGATGATGATAATGGACCTATAATAACGGACGAAAATATCAAGGAACAAAGAACATCGACAAAAGATGCAAACAGTCATAAATTCAGGACTACTAGATATGATGGGGTGAAAATGAAGATGACTTCGAAAAAAGATGGGCGATAATCGATTCTTTTGCTTTCCTTTTATTTCCCTAATTTGTGTAAATTATGTACTGACTAGCCGAACAAAAACTAATATAAACATAACTAATCTATTACATTTATGTTAAAGTTTGATTGTTGCGATATTAACAAAAACGCTGCAGCGTTTCGGCCGATTACTCGATTAGGATTTTTTGATAAATTATTTAAATATGTTCTATTTCCCCTTGTTTTCCTCTAAAATGTAGCAACCCTTAAGCAATCGTCCACTAGAAAGTGAAAATGATTGCATTGTCCGTCCTTAAAGTTGTATCTTTAGCATTGTCAGTTTATGGTGCACCTGCACCAGTTGCAGATGCCGGTTTATTAGATTTCAATATATTGTCACAAACTGTGGAAACTATTGAAAACTTACTAGAATCCGAACAAGAATCTACAAAATTCCCAGAAATTTTTAAAAAAAACCCTGCTCTTTTCAAACTTCATGCAGACTTGGTTAAAATTGAATCCATTAGTCATAATGAATTTGGAGTTTCAAGATATTTACAATCATATTTAGAAAACCTAGATTTAGGATTGAAATTAACAGTTGATCCATCAAGTAGAAATATTTATGCTTATGGTGGGGATAACAGTGAAAATTCAACAGTTTTACTTACTTCCCATATCGATACTGTTCCACCTTACATCAACTATTATATTGAAGAAGATTTTGATGATGAACAAGAATCAATCAAAATCCATGGTCGTGGTTCATCTGATGCAAAAGCATCCGTTGCAGCCCAAATTATTGCAGCTAAGGAACTATTGGAAGATGGTCTGGTTACACTTGAAGATTTAAGTTTATTGTTCGTTTTTGAAGAAGAAGTTGGTGGTACTGGTATGAGAAGTGCAAATGTTTATTTTAATGAGGAAAATATTACCTGGGATTCAGTTATTTTCGGTGAACCAACAGAAAATAAATTAGCAACTGGCCACAAAGGTCTTTATATGGCAGATCTTGAGGTTTTTGGCTTTGCTTCACATTCCGGTTACCCAGACGTTGGAAATGATGCTAACAAGATTCTAATTGAAATTATGCACGAGTTAGAAAATTATTCTTGGCCAACTTCCAAATTATTAAATAAAACAACCCTTAATATTGGTTTAATCGATGCAGGTGTTGCGGATAATGTTATTTCTCCTTATGCACATTGTAAACTGTTATTAAGAACATCAGTAGAATATGAAGAAATTGATATTGCAATCAAAAAAATTATTGCAAAATATGAGCCATTAGCTGAAGATTTAAAATACAAGGTTATGATCACCGATCAACCAGTTACATTAGATTCTGAAGTTGAAGGTTTTGAAACATATATTGCATCATATGCAACTGATATTCCAAAATTAGATCATAAGAACTTCAAAAGATACTTATACGGCCCCGGTTCAATTTTAGTTGCACATGGACCAAATGAATATGTTGCTGCTGAAAGTTTATTAAAAGCAGTTGAAGATTACAAAAAGTTGGTCTTATTTTCATTAGGTAAATGATTTTTTTCATTACCAATCAAAAAAAAAAGTTGCTAGTTTTTATAAAACTATCATAATAATAATTGTTATTAATTAGTCTAATTTGTTGTAATTTATTTTTATAGTTATTAATATTTACAGTGAGCAATTGATTAACAATTATCATTGTCATTATTATTTAAGTTACTAATAGATGTGATCCCACTCATATATCCGATGCAGGTCTGAATACAAGCATAAGACTCAAACTGGGGACAGTGTAAGAAAGCATTTCTATCCCATCCAACAAACTAGTTAAAACGACGTTCTCTTTCTACGTGGAAACATGCAAAATAGAACATCTATAGTCTGTCATATTGTGGTTTGAATGATGGTAAAGGAGAAAAAACAAAAAAGAAAGTACAGAGGAAATATGAGGAGAAGAGGTGTAATGAAATTTTAAGTGAAAAATTTTTCAGCGAAGGTGCTTCAATAGAGGGAAGACCTCTGATTTTTAGAGGGTTACCTGTAATCTGAAAGGTTCATTTTTCATTTAACATTGCACTTTACCCCAACAAACATGGCAAAGAAGGGAAAGAAGGGAAGCAAGTCCCAAGACTACTGGGACGAAGAGTACGAACAAGACCAACCTCAGGAGCTTGGTTCTGGTATCGATGAAAATTCTGAAAATGTCGAAGAAAACTCAGGTCCAACCGTTGCAAGTGCAGAAGATGAATTCGGTGGTGATTTTTTATCCAATTTAAAAAAGGCAAAGAATAAGAAGGATAAGAAGACAAAACAAGCTGAAGCTGAAGAAAAAGCAAGACAAGAAGCTGCTTCTCAACAAAAAGGTCCAGTTATTAAGACTAAGAAAGAGAAGGAAAAAGAAAGAAAAGAAAGAGAAAAGCAAAGAAAGAAACAGCTTGCTGAAAGAAAGGGTGCTTCTCAAAAATCTGAAACTCTAGAATCTACTCCAGCTTATGAAACCGAATCTAAATCAGCTGAATCTAAGGAAGAAGAAGCTCCAAAAGCAGCTCCAAAGAAGGCAAAGAAAGTTCCAGCTGGACTTGCTGCTTTAAAGAGACAATTGGAGTTACAAAAACAAGCAGAAGAAGAAGCTTTACGTTTAGAAGAAGAAGAAAGATTGAGAGAAGAAGAAGAAGAAAAGAAGAGGGCAGAAGAAGAAAAGGCCAAGGAAGAAGCTAAACAACTCAAGAAGGAAAAGGAAAAGGCAAAAATTGAGCAATTAAAGAAAGAAGGTAAGTATTTAACCAAAAAGCAAAAGCAAGAAAAGGCTCTGCAAGAAAGAAGAAGGGCAGCGTTATTACAATCTGGTAATATTAAGGTTGCTGGTTTGACAAGCGACGGTACCAAAGTTAAAACTTCATCATTTGCTTCTAAACAAAAGAAGAAAGCTAAGCAAGCTAAAGAAGAAAGGGCAAAGGCTGCTTCCGAACAAGCTGCTAAAACTGCAAGTGCTCAATCAGAATCACAAGATGGTGATGATGATGAAGCTTTAGTTGATGATTGGGAAAATATGGCTCTTGATGACGAAGAAGATGCAGGTGAAGATGAAGAAGAAAGGGAAGAAAGGGAAGAACAAGAATTCGTCGCAAAAGATTATGATAATAGTGATGAAAATGTTGAAGAAGTAGTCAAAACTAATATTTTAATTTCTAAAGATCCAGTTATCCCTGTTATCCAACAACAGCAAAAAACTTTTGTTGCACCGCCAGAAGCTAAATCTTTCTTGCCTGCAACTACAAGTATAACCAAAGATGGTAAAGAATTACGTTCTCCTATCTGTTGTATTTTAGGTCATGTTGATACTGGTAAAACTAAATTACTAGATAAGATTAGACAAACTAATGTTCAAGGTGGTGAAGCCGGTGGTATTACCCAACAAATTGGTGCAACATATTTCCCAATTGATTCAATTCAAGAAAAAACTAAGGTTATGGAAACTTATGAAAAGATCAATTATGAAGTTCCAGGTTTATTAATGATCGATACACCAGGTCACGAATCTTTCACTAACTTAAGAACAAGAGGTTCATCATTATGTAACATCGCAATTTTAGTTATTGATATTATGCATGGTTTAGAACAACAAACCATTGAATCCATTAGATTATTGAGAGATAGAAAGGCACCTTTCGTTGTTGCTTTGAACAAAATCGATAGATTATATGACTGGAAGACAACTCCAAACAACTCATTCCGTAGTTCTTTAGAAAACCAAAAACCATCTGTTAAATCTGAATTCGAAACTAGATTCACCCAAATTAAGGTTGCATTAGCTGAACAAGGTTTAAACAGTGAATTATACTACAAGAATACAAATATATCTAAATATGTTTCTATTGTTCCAACATCTGCAATGACTGGTGAAGGTGTCCCTGATTTATTATGGTTATTATTAGAATTAACTCAAAAGAGAATGAGTAAGCAATTGAAGTACTTAACTGGTGTTGAAGCAACTATTTTAGAAGTTAAAGTTATTGAAGGTTTAGGTACCACTATTGATGTTATTTTATCTAATGGTATTTTGCATGAAGGTGATAGAATTGTATTATGTGGTATGAATGGTCCAATTGTTACAACTATTAGAGCTTTATTAACTCCACCACCTGCTAGAGAATTGCGTATTAAATCTGAATATGTTCATCATAAAGAAGTCAAGGCAGCTTTGGGTGTTAAGATAGCAGCAAATGATTTAGAAAAGGCGGTTGCAGGTTCAAGATTATTAGTTGTTAAAGAAGGTGATGATGAAGAAGAATTAATGGATGATGTTATGGATGACTTAACCGGTTTATTAGATTCTGTTGATCCAACTGGTAGAGGTGTTACTGTTCAAGCGTCAACTTTAGGTTCTTTAGAAGCATTATTAGATTTCTTAAAGGATATGAAGATTCCTGTCATGTCTATCGGTTTAGGTCCAGTTTATAAAAGAGATGTTATGAAAGCAGGTGCGATGTTAGACAAAGCAAAGGAATATGCTGTTATGTTATGTTTCGATGTTAAGGTTGACAAAGAAGCAGAACAATATGCTAATGAACAAGGAATTAAAATATTCAATGCAGATGTTATTTATCATTTATTCGACGAATTCACCGCATATCAAGAAAAGTTATTAGAAGAAAAGAGAAAAGCAAATGCAGGTTCAGCAATTTTCCCATGTGTTCTGAAAACATTACAAATTATTAATAACAGAAATCCAATGATTATTGGTGTTGATGTTCTGGAAGGTGCTGTTAAAATTGGTACTCCAATTTGTGCTGTTAAACCAGATCCACTTACAGGTAAAAAGGTTCCATTACTGTTAGGTACTGTTGTCTCATTAGAAGTTAATCATCAATCTAAGACTGTTGTTAGAAAGGGCGATACTAATGCAGGTGTTGCAATGCGTTTAGAAGCAGGTTCTGGTCAACAACCAACTTGGGGTAGACATGTTGATGAAAAGGATGGATTATATTCTTTAATTACAAGAAAATCTATTGATACATTAAAGGATCCTGCATTTAGAAGTACAGTGCCGAGAGAAGATTGGTTATTAATTAAGAAATTAAAGCCTTTATTGGATATTGAATAAGTTAGGCAAATTCTTCTTTTATAATTACTTTTCTTTTATAGCTTGTTATATATTGAAATTTTACATGTGAATCATTACGTTGATAAATTACATACAAACATAAGATTAATAATTAACGTTCCATAATATGTCTAAATAAAGTTAAATTATTTATTCTTCATCATCTGTGATGACTTCTTGTGGTGCTGGCGGTGGTGGCGGTGGTTTGAAATATTCTTGATCTGCAATGACCGCCTTTTTGAAAGCATCTTCATCATCAGCAAATGCTAAAAGATAATCTAATTCCAAATCATGAACTTGTCTACCTAACATAACAACAGAGTGTAATGGTTCACCGGCATCATAATTTGCTAGTTCTTCTAAAGTTGCAGCCTTAAAAGATTGAGTTGGGGAACCCAATCTTGAAACAGCAATACATGGAGTTTGTGAAGTATATGCTTCTTCTTTTCTTAATTTTTCAATTTCTATAAGTTGTTGACAGCAAGTTGCAACTGACATGTATCTTGGTGGGTCATAAACCATTCTTCCTTGCATTAATGCTTTGATATTTGGTTCTTTAACCTTTATATCTAATAACAATAATGTATGTAAACCGATCTTTCTATTTTCCATAACTTTATTATAAAATGAATCTGGTCTCCAATTTTCAGTGAAGAAAACAATTGAGACTGCTTGACCGAAATTATATAATTGTAAACCACAAGCACCAACTGCATTCATCACACTTGCATTATGAATACTTTCAACGGGTATACCTAGATCTCGTGCACGGATAACCAAATCAGTATGTGTGGTTGCACCAAAAACATCACCAACAACTAGGAAAGCAACATCATCAACTTGGGCATTTTCTAAAATCTTATCACTTTCAGATTCAACCATTTCACGATCAGCAAGGATAACTTCACGACCGTAAAACTCTTCAAGTTGTTGTTTATCTGCAGACATTAAAATTGAAGTATATGCTTCAAGATAAACACGTTTACATCTTTTAACAGCAGCAAGACCACGAACTGTAATATCAGATTCGTGAGCAAGGCCTAAACCAATCATATAAAGCATTTTGAATTGTGTTTGAGTTATGTGTTCGTTGTCTATCTGAAAAACTAAAGGAAAAGTAAAGCTGTTCAACTATTCATCATGTGTATGAAGAAAAATTTTCGGAAAATGAAAAATTCATGTTGCGATACAAAAATTTATATCTGGCATGTTTTATGTCCTCAATTAGGGCTTGGTTCTCCTTTTCAGGTTAGTAACTGAGTGTTATTCCTCATTCTGTCATAATACAACAATGGTTTTAATTGATCAAGAGGCACCTCTTTTAGGAGTTACCGAACCAGCTTCAAAGAAAGATAGATTGATTGAACAATATCAATCAATTAAAAGAAAAGTTGTTAATCATAATCTACATCTTTATGTGCCCATATTTATCATTAGTGTAGCAATATTTAGTTTGATTGCTATCTTTTTTATTAAAGTTGAACCCAATTTAGGGGTAGGTATTGCAGAAGGTACACATTTTGATACAGATAATATTACACTGCTTGGATTCGGTGATAAGGGTGGAATCGATTTAAAAATAAGTGGTACAAACTACAATAATTATACAAATATAGACGAGTTTTGGATGAGAAAGTATTTTCAGAAAGGTGGATTTATACTTAGACAATTGAACCTAAAAATTGATGAACTAGATCTGATCGTATTTGACCCAGATAAAGATGAAAATTTAAATTTAGGTAAGGTTGAAATAATGCCATTTTATGTTACTACAGTTGATAGAAGCAATACACCGGTGGATTTATTTGTTAATTTATGGCCAAATGGCAAAGGAGTTAGAGGTGTTTTAAAGAAGCTTTTGTTGGATTCAGGTGCAAAATTAAGAATTAGAGGTGATGCACATGTTAAAGTTTATGTACTTAATGGGTTTGTTCCAGTAAGTAGTATTAGTATACCACTAGATATTGAATTTTCATGATTATGAATTTATTTGGGTTTTTTTATTTACGTATTGTTAATTTGTTTTTATATAAGATTTATTTGGAAGGTTTATTTATATGTTTTTGTTTGACATAGTAAAAATACGTTCAACACTATGCTGAAATTCTAAATAGATGTAAAAAATAACTAACCTGGTGGTAATTGAGAAACATCAACAACATCAGCAGCGTCTTTTGATGGATCAGTACCATCATCAACACCTTCTATTGGGGTTCTTGGTAATGCCATCATACCAGATCTTGCTAATTCTAAAATACCGAAAGGTTGAATGAGAGCGATGAATGATGAAATTCTTGATGGTTTTGCAGATAACTCAACAACACAATTTCTATCAGAAACATCAACAACTTTACCACCGAATTCACGGGTTAATTTACTAATAGCATCTAAATGTTCGTATTTTTGTCTTAAAGCTTGAGAAGGTGGTAAATTTTGAGGGTGATAAGCTTCATTTCTTAATTTTTCAGAAATTTTAACATCTGCATTATTATGATGTGCAACTAATTCCTGGAAATATTCTGGACCTAAAAGAGAAACTCTTGCTAAGAGTAATTCTCTCTTAATAATTTGAGAATGTGAATAATCTAAAACTGCATAAACAGGAACTAAATCTTCAATTTGTTTTCTAGCTTGTTCAATAACTGCATCTTGACCTCCAAGAACAATAGTCATTCTTGATAAATCTTTGACTTCAGTATTACAAACAACTAAAGAGTCAATATTGAAACCTCTTGCTGCGAGAGTACCTGAGACTAATGCTAAAACACCCGGTTCGTTTTGAACTAAACAATTTAAAACGTGTTGTGTCTTTGGGGTTTTTGCAATTATTGGAGTTTCATAAATAATGGAACTGACAGCAGAATCTGCAGATAATTGTGGTTGTTCAAAAGTTGGTAATTGTGGTCTCTTTTTATTTCTATGTAAGTTTTTGTAGGCCATTGCAGCTGTTGATGATGAATAGCTTTTAAATTGGGACAATGAACCAAGACGGTTACATTGTTTCAACCCAACGGACTTAGAAAGCATCTTGGATGTAGGACTGTAGATTTTGAAAGAAAAAAAAACAGAATTTAGGAAAAAAAAGTCTATCAAATTGAACAATTCTTCATCGATTCATGTCCAGCAAATGACTCAAAATGAAAAAGAAAAATCAATCCTCATGTCAACCAAAATTTCAACTTTCCGTTGGTGCGCCGGTACAGGGCCGGTTTTTCACATTGTGGGTCTTTTTTTTCCTATCGAAAGAAATGTTATACCAAACTCACCAACAGTTTTATGTAATGTAAGTGGGGTAGCTTTAAACAATGTCAAACACAACCAAAGGGATCACTGTGGGATGATAAAACAAAAGATGTTAGACAGACACGAAAAAAATTATTGGACGAGACCGGAGTCGAACCGATGACCTTTCGCTTGCAAGGCGAACGCGCTACCAACTACGCCACACGCCCAGTAAAGAAATGATCCCTAGCAGGATCGAACTGCTGATCTTGGCGTTATTAGCACCACGCCTTAACCAACTGGGCCAAGGGATCATTTGTTGAGAAAAAATTCTTGGGGTTATCTATGATCTTCATTTAAAAAAAGAAAATTTCCAGCTTTTTTTCTAAATACACGTTTAATTAGAGCATATCGATAATGCAATATGCTTTCGTATATAAATAATCTTCGATTTTCTATAAATTTTTTAAAGATGTCAAAATATACTTATATTTTTAATATTTAAACTTTAAACTTCAAGAAACGTTTTATAAATTTTACCTCTTTTTTTTAAAAAAAATAAAAATAAGCATTTACGTAAGCACAATTCCACATGATAATATGTTCTTTTACTGTTTAATTTCTATTATTTTAGTCTACTTATTGAGTTATTTATTAGCAAAATTTTATATCTATTACATAACCGTTTACCTTATATAAACAAAGGAATTTCAATTGCACCACCAACAGTCTCAATTCCATCATTTTTCCTTTTACTATTATTAATTCTCTTACCTCTTCCAGAAGTTTTATTGTTTTTACTTCTTTTGTTGCTATTATTAGTCGTATGTTTACGTTTTTTACTGGCACTACCATATTCATCCTCATCATCTTCAATCATTGTTTTTCCGATTTGAATATTACCTTCCTTATTGCCAGCTGGTGTTGGATGTCCTAATAATGTCATAGTTAGTTGTTCAGTAAGTTTTAAAATATTATTATCATTGGTTTTAGTTTTAGTTTTTAATTTTGATCTAGAACTTGCATTTGTTGTAGATTCAGTAAGTTGCTCAACTGGAACATAGCTGTTATTGGCTGGAAAATCATCAAAGTTGTTTTGTATATTAATTGGATTATTCTCAATTTGTTCAAATTCTGCTCCAATGTTATTTGTGTTACCAAAGAAATCATCTAATGTTATAAATCTTCCATCAGTACCGACTCTAATTGTTTGAATATCCTGATCGTCTTTAATTAATTGCTTGACGAACGAATTATCATATCCCAGCTTTGATAGCAAAGATTCATCACTATTCCTAATATTCAAAGCTGAAAGTTCATTAATAGATAAGCTTTCTAGCGTTACAAATTCGATACTTGATCCATATAATTCAGTCGTATCAGGTTCATGATTATTATTCTCTTTACCTAATAACAGTAGCAATGATGTAATACCATTCATATCTTTTCTTATTTTAATCAATCTTGACAGTTTAATTGCCTTAAGTAAGTTTGAAAAATAATCAAAATGATACGTTGAAGATAAAGATAAGTCAAAACAATCCAATAATTCATATTCATCTGGATCATTTATTGACACGACTGGTTTGAACACTTTAAACTCTGGAACAAGAGATCGCTTATTTGGTATAATTAACTTCGAAAAACCAATTGTGTCTGATTTTGATTTTGAAATGAAAATTATTTTTGAGCCTTTTGATTCTCTCGAATAAGAGCGATTAGTTTCATCATTTTTACTAGTCTTTTCACAGTATAATATGAACTTATCAGTCTTCAAATCATTCATATCCTTAATAGTATCATGTAATATATGTGATTTTATAATAATGTCAAAAAGTATTTTTTTGGAATCTAGTCTGAAAATTGAATCATCAATTAGGGTATTTTCGAAATTAAAAATATTAATTTCGTTTGATTCCTCTTGAATTTTTGATGTTTTATCTTTATTCTTTTTATTTTTTCTTTCATAACTTTCAAGATCAAATGTTGCCATTTCACATTTCTCAATTATGCAATCATCCTCAAATGTCATAATAAATGGATCACCTTCTCGTTCATAGATAAATGTGCATTCAACATTCATGCCAGTAGCCTTTTTTTCTTTGACATGAATATTTATCGTTTCTAAAAATGATGTTAAATTTAATCTAATACTGATTATTGCATCTTGATCAAATCCACTAGTTAAAATTTCATCTTTGTTTTTGTCTCTAATTTGGTTGTCTTCTAAATCACTTAAATAAGTATCATCTGCATATAATTGAGCATCAGCATATTCTCTCTTATTTCTCCAAACACCATTAAAAGTGTATGTTGAAAAGATCTTTTTGTTCAAGTTTAATCGTACTTTGCAAACGTTTCCATCACTTATAGTAAAACACATTCCTTCTGATGATATATCTAACATACAAAAATCTCCAAATTCTTGGACTGAACTAATAAGTTTATGTAATAATTGTATATTTTTCGTTTTGGAGAGAAATTGTGGATTTTCTACCTTATCAATATCTTCACTTGATTCGGAGTTTGAAACATACAAATCTTTAGGATCTTCATTATTGTGGGTGATTCTATGATTTGCCATTTCTTCATCGTCATATATTGAATGACTTGCTTTATCTTGTTCCATAGGTGAGGCTATGCCTAACGATAAAGCATCTGCATCAGTACTAACAGTGGCAAAAGCCGATGGTATTATTGGCATCACTGACTTTCTATCACACCTGCTTTATTTAGGGAAAACAGTATTGATAAAGTTAGGAAAAATCATTAAATTTGTATCTCAAACAGGCGTTGCGCGATCCAAAATTTCAAATCTAGGGAGCTCAGCTGTTCCCAGCCTTACAAGTTTTTGGATAGAATCATCCTAACTTTGAACGTTTCTAGTGGATGGAGCTTCCGGATAAAACTTATAAAAATTACAGATCATCTATAAAATATATAAATAAACACATTGCATTATTTGTTAGTTTTGTATTAGTTAAATATAGCATAATATTTTTCAGAATTGCAAAATCAAATATTATTACATATTTTAATTTATCTGGCCAAAACACAAATTTAGGCTTACATTTATTAGCATTAAAAGACTTTTAAAAAGCTTAAATTTTGTAGACGAAAATTACGTAGTCATATTTAAGTATTAATGTTTAAGTATTACCTGACTTAGCAAAGGCTTTTTCTTCCATGAAAGGAATAATTTGGAGCTTGACTGAACGCACCTCAAGCGAGGATGACGTAAACAGGTTCAGGCAAGATAATTGAATTGTTGTAATGCATTAACTCTGAGAATTGGGTCCATATTGATTAGATAAATCGGTAATTAAATAAGCTATAGAAAATACAAAAATACATATAACTAGAGAACTATCACCCCTTATAAATACTAATCTAATGTGTAATAATTATATAAAGGAATAGATATCAGATAAGAGATATCAAATAACAGATAGGAGATAGCCGATCACAAATAACAGATAACAGATAACAGATAAGTTATTATCTGTTTATTGGTCCATTTGTTATCGGCCGGTCTGTTATCAGTACGGCATTCCTTTCAACATGAATAAATAGTTAAATAATGAATTACAATTAGTAGAATGATGATTATAAGTGATGAAATACCTAGGCGTAAATACAAGACACTCGAAAGAGTTAAAATCAATGGACAATTAGAAAATTACACTTTTAGAGAAAGAGGCATGGAAAGACGGAGTTCTACGAGGACAGAGTCACTGACGGAATCTATA
>JAJMSE010000063.1:0-64671 GCA_030558305.1 Pichia phayaonensis
TATAGATTCCGTCAGTGACTCTGTCCTCGTAGAACTCCGTCTTTCCATGCCTCTTTCTCTAAAAGTGTAATTTTCTAATTGTCCATTGATTTTAACTCTTTCGAGTGTCTTGTATTTTACGCCTAGGTATTTCATCACTTATAATCATCATTCTACTAATTGTAATTCATTATTTAACTATTTATTCAATTATCTTGCCTGAACCTGTTTACGTCATCCTCGCTTGAGGTGCGTTCAGTCAAGGTCCAAATTATTCCTTTCAAAGTTCATCAATAGCATCGTGGCGCAGTGGAAGCGCGCAGGGCTCATAACCCTGATGTCGCTGGATCGAAACCAGCCGATGCTAAATTTTTTGTTTCTTTTTAAAGATTCTGTTCTTGCTTCGTGTTTGATCTTGAAAAGTTACGGAAAAGAAAAACAAAATGAATTGTTTTTTTTTTTAGTAATTGATGGATTTAAGCTATTACAATAATATAATTTTTTTTCCTTATTTCTAGGTTTACCTGTCATTAATATAATCTCCTTCTTCTTTGCTTGTCAATAATGTTCGGATTAAAAACTATATTGACATCATTAGTCACATTGACTTCATTATCTGAGGGGTTTTACCTACCTGGTGTTGCACCAACTTCTTATAATGAAGGTGATGAAGTTGATTTATTTGTTAATCATATAACTCCATCATTAAGGAAACAAGATTCAAATAGTAGAACTTACTTATATTCATATGATTACTATTTCGATAGATTCCATTTTTGTGAACCTCCAAACGGTAAAGAAAAACAAAGTGAAAGTTTAGGATCAATTTTATTCGGTGACAGAATCTTTAATTCTCCATTCGAATTTAAATTATTACAAAATTCAACTTGTAATTTATTATGTTCTTCAAATTATCCAAAGGAAGATTCATCATTCGTTAACGATAAGATTAGAGCTGGTTTCCAATTTAATATGATGGTTGATGGTTTACCAGTTGCAAGAACTCTAATTGACTCTAAAACTGATGAAATTTTTTATAGTTCAGGTTTTAATATCGGTTTTGATGATGACGCAAATAATTTACCACATTTATATAATCATTATGATTTCTATATTCAATATCATTTAAGATCTGATGGTACTTATAGAATTGTTGGCTCAACCGTTAACCCAAGATCAATCGATTATAAATCAAAGGACACTTTAGATGTTTGTAATGATGAAGAAGTTGAACCAATCCAATTATCCAATGAGAATTCAAAAGATGTCATTTTCACTTATTCAGTTTATTGGATTCCTTCAGAAACTGTTTGGGCTACAAGATGGGATCAATATTTACATGTTTATGATCCAAAAATTCAATGGTTCGCATTAGTTAATTTCTCCTTAATTGTTATATTATTAACAATTATTATTAGTCATATTTTGTTCAAAAATTTAAGAAATGATATCCAAAAATATAACGAAGTTAATTTAGATGATGATGTAATTGATGAAATGGGTTGGAAATTAATTTATGGAGATGTATTTAGAACTCCAAAAAATCCAATGCTATTATCTGTTTTCATTGGCTCAGGTATTCAAATTTTACTAATGTCAGTTACTACTTGTGGCTTAGCTGCATTTGGTTTATTATCACCTTCAAATAGAGGTTCATTAGCAACTGTTATGTTTGTCTTATATTCAATTTTTGGTTCAATTGGTTCATACTATTCAGCTTTTATTTATAAATTTTTCAAAGGTGAAGATTGGAAAATTAATATGATTTTAACACCAACTTTGGTTCCAGGTTCTCTTTTCCTTATTTTCATTTTCATCAATTTCTTTTTGATTTTTGCTAATTCATCGGGTGCCGTGCCTGCAGGTACAATGTTAGCGGTCTTCATAATTTGGTTCGTGGTTAACATCCCATTATCATTCATTGGTACACTTTTAGGTTTAAGAAGAAAATCAATTGAATTACCAGTTAAAGTTAATCAAATTCAAAGACAAATTCCTCCACAACCAAAATATATGAAAACTTTATATTTGTCATTAATTGGTGGTATTTTCCCATTTGGTGCAATTGCAATTGAAATGTATTTCATTTACAACTCATTATGGTTTAACAGAATTTATTATATGTTTGGATTCTTATTCTTCTGTTTTATTTTAATGTTAGTTACATGTATGTTGGTTACATTACTATTAATTTATTTTTCATTATGTAGTGAAAATTATAACTGGCAATGGAAATCATTTTTTGTTAGTGGTGGTATTTCAATCTATGTTTTCTTACATGCCATTATTTTATCAAAATTAAACCTAGGTGGTTTAACTTCAATTATTTTATATCTTGGTTACTCATTTGTCATTGCCGCTTTGATTGGTATTATGTGTGGTGCGTTAGGTTTCCTTTCTACAATGTATTTGACTTTACACATGTACGGACAAATTAAAGTCGATTAGATATGCATTTATAAAATAATAAGCATAAATACTAAAATAAATAAAACAACGATATAAACATTCTATAAATTAAGTTAATCAAAATCAAAATTACAGTGTTTCTCATTTCTTATATCAGGTTTCCGTCTTCGGAACGGAACACCGCCAAAAATCAGTTTTCCAGGCAGTGCAAATTTTGTTCGACGTCGAGTGGGGGAGGTTTTCAAGACTTTGACGGGATTTCTAAGAATGATTCATTTTTGTTGAACCTTTATTCTTCAGTATAGTTGTAAAGTATGTCTGACGAACATAACGAACAACAACAACAACTTGTTGTTGATGCAAGAATCGTCACTTTGAAGATTCAACTTCCAGAAACTAGTGAAAATTTAGAAATCCCATGCTCCATTGATGATTTCTTATTTGATATCGTTGAAACTTTAAAAGTTTTACCATCAACTCGTGAATTTACATCTTATGAATTAACATCTGCAGCTAACACCAAACTTTCTAATGAAACTTTGATTTCTGAATTAGTTAAGGAAAATGAAGATTCTGTTTTAATCAAATTAATTCCTTTAGCTTATAATGAAGTCAGTGCAAGAAAACATGTTATTGCAGTTAGAGAATATGCAAACTTAGAATCCAAATCTGATTCATTTAATGATGTTTTGGGTGTTGGTTATGGTCAATCAACATATTCTGAATTAGAATTAACCGATAAGGAAATCGAAGAAAAGAAAGAAACTGAAAAGAAAGAGGAAGAATCAACTCCTATTAGCGATGCTGAAAAATCTGAAATCTCTTCTTTAGTTGCTGACATCCTTACTCTTAAACCTGATTTAGATATAGTTTCTGCAAAGAAAACTTTAAAACCTTTACCTGCTGTGAAATCTTTATTTATTTCACAATGGTCTCCAGCTAACATCTCAAGAAAATTAGCAGGTGATTTATTTTATTTACAAATTCAAACCTTAGAAAGTGAAATTTTCCAAATTACTGCCCATGTTTCTGGTTTCTTTGTTAATAATTCATCAAATAGTCATTTTGATGGTTCCATTCATAAACCAAGAAATGGTAAACAATTATTTAACTATTCATTAATTTCTTTATTAAAAACTTTATCACCATTATTTGAAGCTCAACTTAAGAAAAATGATGAACTTTTATCAAAATTTGCATTTGAAACCTATATCGTTCCAGATTCAACTAACATCAGATCTCCATGGTTCGTTAAGGAATTAGAAAATCCAACTGCTGACTTAGGTAAATCTCAATATAATCTATTACATGGTGGTATTGATGGTTTAGACTTAAAAGTTGATTGGAATAAAGATTATCAATCATTAAAAGGTCTTTCAAAATCCAATTTACCAGAAAGAATCAGTAGAGATCAATCATTAATCTCTAAGAGTTCTGACTTTACCATTGCGTCAATTAAAGGTGCATTATCCATTATTAGAGGTGAAATTGAACCTGTTAATCCTGATGAAAATCCAGATTATTTTGTTTATCTTAGAAATGGTATCTTTTATTCTAAAGCAATTGATTCAATTGGTCAATTTAAATCAACTGGTGGTATTGAAGCTGCAAGATCATGTGCTGGTAAAGATGTTACTGCATTAAAATATTTAAATCAATATGATATTAATAACGTTCATTCCCTTTTAACCACTGTTGTTGATTATTTAGGTCATAGGGTTATTTGTCAAGCTCCAGTTCCAGGTATTTTCTCAGATGATGATGTTGCTCCACAAGAAAATGAAGAAGAAGAAAGTCTTGAACAAACTGTTAAGTATGGTTTCATTGATGATCATTCTGATGTTGTTAGTGATGAATCTTTTGTTGAAACCTTCAAGAATGTTGGTGAAGCTTTCCACTTAAAACCTCATAAAATTTGGAACAATGATGGTTCAAAAGTTGTTGATGTTGTTACATCCGGTTATACCAAGGGTACTAAGGGTACTGATGGTAAATCTTATATCATTGATATGTTTAGATCAACTCCTTTAGATATTGAATTTATTGATGAAAACTACGATTCATCTAAGGAAGATTCTTATCCACATAGAGAAACTTTATTAAGACATGAAGCAATTAGTGAATGGATCAAGAGAGAAACTGCGGTTGCTGTCAAGAAAGAAACTGAAAGATTAGAAAAGGAAGGTAAAATCGACTCTGAATCAAAACCAACTATTGGTGTTGACAATGCACTTTTCTTATTAAACCCTGATGCATTTTCATTAACTCCAGCTCCAAGCAAAGAATTAGCCGATGAATTAAAGAAAGATGAAGAAAAAGTCAGAGAAGTTTCTAAATTTGTTAGCCAAATCTTAGTTCCTGAATTTGTTAAAGAAATGGAACTTTCAGAGGTTTATAACGCAATTGACGGTGCTCATTTATCTGAAGTCCTTCATTCTGTTGGTATTAACATGAGATACTTAGGTAAAATTGCCACCTTAGCTCTTGAAAGAAAAGAAGGATATTTGAAGCAAAGAGAAGAAGGTTATGCAGAAATTGCTGCTTTAAATAAAGAAATAGAAGAACAAGAAGAAAAGGAAATTGCTGAAAAGAAGGCTAAACTTGAAGAAAAAATTAAACTCAGAAATGAAGCAATTGAGAAGGGTGAACAAGTTCCAGATTTCTCAAAAGAACTTGAAGAAGAAAAGGCAGCTGAGGAAGCAAGAGAAAAAGAAGAAGCTGACTTACCAACCAAGATTAATACCATTCCAACTCCTGCATTATTGGACTCATTATATACAATCTCCGTTACTGAAATGATTGCAAGAGCGACTAAACATTTCTTAAGAAAGCAACTTGGATCTGTTCCATTACCACTTGCATCACATGTCATTTCTCACGTTCATAACTGTTTACTTTCTTCTAAGGCAAACCCAACTCCAGAAGCACCAAAAGTTGACGCTTTATTAGCATCTGTTTATAAAAATACTGATTTATCCATCTTAGAAAAAGATTCCAAATATGTTATTGATTCAATTACAAAAGAAGTTTTCATTAGATTTAGATTTAACTTACCAGAAAATTGGGTTGATTTAATTAGACCAATCCAATTATTAA
Source organism: Pichia phayaonensis (assembly GCA_030558305.1). Taxonomy (NCBI): domain Eukaryota; kingdom Fungi; phylum Ascomycota; class Pichiomycetes; order Pichiales; family Pichiaceae; genus Pichia; species Pichia phayaonensis. The sequence goes on from JAJMSE010000063.1 coordinate 5,485, forward strand.
AATCTATTGCACTTAAGTTTGGTATTCAATGGAAGAAGAGAGATTATGCTTTCACTAGAGAACAATTAGATGCCCAAATTGAAGAACAAAAATCTCATGCTGAATCCGCTAATGGTTCTGCAAGAGAGGAAAAATATGGCAAGAAGAAGGGTAGAAAATCATCACCATCTCCAAAAGAAGACGCTGTTGAAGTTTCAGTTTCATCAACTACTTTTACACCTGAAGACATTGTTTGTATTGCACCACTTGTTAAAGAGTCTATCCTTGAATCATCTGTCATTGCAGATACTTGGGAAGCTGGTATGCTTAAATTATCATCCGGTGAAACTGAACAACTTCAAGAAGGTTCACTTTACGCTAACCAAGCTATCCAATTTGCTGAAAGAATTTATGGTTCAGTTCATAATATAACAGCATCTTATAATTCTAAGTTAGGTAGTCTTTATGCTTCTTCTAATGATTATGTTGATGCAATTGCTTTCTTAAAGAGATCATTCCAAGTCTTTGAAAGATGTTCAGGTGTTGATTCTTATCAAGCTTCATTGGCATTAAACCAATTGGCAAATGTTTATGTTTCAAACGGCCAACTTATTAACAGTGTTAAGATCTATAAAAGATTAATTAATTATTGGGTTCTTGCATCCAACAAATATCATCCAAATGTGGTTGGTATTTTAACTTCTCTTGCTGTTCTTCTTATGAGATTACAAATGACATCTGAAGCAATCAAGGTTTTTGTACAAGCAACTGAATTATGTAATGAATCATATGGTGAAGTTAACCAACAATCTGCATTCTTTAGATACCAATTATCTCAACTTTATTTCACTGAAAAGAAATATGATGATGCAATTGAACAATCAAAGAAGGCGTTTGAAATCTACAAGTCCACCCTTGGTTTAAAGGATAGAACAACTATTGAATCAAGAAAGTTATATAATGGATTAAGAGGATATGCTGCACATCTGAAAACCCAAGCCAAGAACTTACAAGAACAAGAACAAGAGGCTAGAAAATTAGAACAAGAACATCATATTAAGGCAAAACAAGCTCAGAAGGCAAGACAGGTTACTCCAAATCCAGAACTTGCTAACAAGAGTATTGATGATATTGTTGCATTCATTAGTGGTTCAGATTCTGATGGTAAAAAGAAAAAGAAGAACAACAAGAAGAAGAACTCTAAGAAATAAACTTAGGTTTTAATTCACATGTATTTATTTTTTTTGTAGACACCTTGTTTATAGTTTACGATCATTTATTTAAAGTTTTAAATTATATCTATTTTAAAAACGAAAGTTTAACTCTTATTTAGTTTATTTTAAAGTCTATAGAAAATCTTGTCGATAGAAAATCTATTGATATCAAAGAGTAAAATTGTTTTACTTAGAAATCTTCATCACCTTCAACATCACCAAATTCCCAACAACCAATATGTGATGATTTAGCATTGTCTTCTAATTCTAGTAATTCATCACGTTCTTTGGTCAATAATTTTTCAAAAGGTTTTAAATTCTTCTTCTTAACTAAACCCCAACCTTCAGAGACCATATCTTTGTTAATTGACTTGGTTGGATCTTGTGAAATAACCTTTGGATCATAAAGTTCAACATCGAATTCAACACCAGGTTGTGGGTTAGTGTATGTAACACATGCAATAACTTGTGAATCTAATATAGTATCCTCTAAATAATAAATCGCTTCCTTGAAATAATCTTCTTGGCTTCTTGGTGGCATGTTAATCAATGATAATTGTGCAATGTGAGCTTGTGGTTTATAAGAAGAGATTGAAAATTCAGCAGGTAGGATACGGATATCAGAAAATGAAATAGTTTCAATAGTACCATAGTCTAAATGTTGAACAGTGGCTTTTCTATCATCTTTATTAACATCTAAAACCTTTGCTCTATAAAACTTACCATTGTCTCTTAGTTTAGCTGCAACAATATCATTTTTCTTTAAAGAGGAAACTGTTTTGAATGATGGTGATGATGCATGAAATTTAGTCATAAATTCCTTTAATTTTGCCTTTTCAGAATCAAGAATATGTAATGCAATCAAACCATCATCAAGAATTTCACAAATTTGTGCATCCAAATATTTTTTCTCAATCTTTAAGTTTTCGATTTGATTTGATAATTCAGCATTAGCTTCATCTTGTAGTGGATCATAATTTAACCAAACACCAATTTTCTTTCCCTTTGCTTCGTTTTGTGCAGCCGTTAGTTGTGCTCCGTACTTAGTTTCATTAATTGATCTTTCGTGAATTTCTGATAAACCATCCTTTAAAAGATTAACTTGGAATGGGACATTGGATCCTGGTAGGAAAATATTACCAACAAAACTGCCAATTTTATCAACATTATAGATTTCAATATTAACGTCTCTTTGGTAGAATTTTTTACTTGCAAGCTCTAAAGCTTTTTTTGCAAATTCATCATCTCTATTTGAAAAATTAGATAAGCCGCCTAATACTAATGTAAGTTTAACACCTTCCTTTGGAATATTAATTTTGAATCTATTACCAGAAACAACATAATCAACAATACCTGCAATTTTGCCTCTATTTTGGAAGGAGAATAAATATGGTTTTGCTCTCATTGCATTTTCTGAAGCATCAACAAAATTTTCAGCAGCAGGTGCTTTACCATGAATTCCCCTCTTTGCTTTAACGGCCATTGATTCAGTTTCAATGAGGCCATCCCAATAATCTGGTTTTACTTCACCTTTTCTGTGTCTAATAACACTAGCATAACCATTAAGAACAAAGTCTTCATTAATATTTTTGCCATCGGAAGTTCTGACAGTAACTAAAGGTCTTTCATCAAACTGTTCATTACCTTCTCTAATACTTTCAACAGCAACGTCAACATGCTTACCAATAAGTTTATGTCTAGCATATTCTTTAGCTGCAGCAACATATGGAGAAGTTGATGGGTCAGATAATCTTGGAGCTCTTAAAGAGATTAATTGAACTGTAGATTCTGTATTATCCTTTAATCTAATAACAATTGTATCAGATGAAATAACCCTAGCCACAGTCGCATCAATTCTTCTACCAATTGAAATATCAGAACCGCTACCTGAATGTTGAGAAGATAAAGCAGCTTGCTTCTTCCAAATCTTCTTACCAGCAACACGGGCATCCTTTTCGTGCTTACGGAGAGCTGTCATTGCTTTGGCACCAAGTAAAGAAGATTGCCAATCATTGACTTCAGCCAAACCATCTTGAAGGAGTTTTTCGGCAATATTACCATTTGGATGAATAAAACTACCTACCAAGACACCAGATAAGGATTCACCAAGTAATTCGACTTTAATCGATCTCATTAATAGTCTTGTTTCAACATAAGCCTTTGCTTCATCACCAAACTCTTCAGCTGGTTCATCATTGCTTGAACTTCTTGGAGTTTTAATACCAGCAATGAGAACAGGAGTAACACAGTGTTTCGTTGGTGTTATTAATAGTCTAACCAATAGTCTATCACCACTTAACACTTTTTCAATAATTGATTCAATTGGTGTTGAATCAATTGTTTCGGGTCTTGGAATAACTTCAATCTTTTTATAGCTTGGATTCCAGAGACCAACCTTGGCAGTTTCTGCTTCCTTTTGAATTTTTCTGAATTTTTCTACGTCTTCATCTTCATCAAATGAATTAATATTATCCCTTAATTTTGCAGCACCTTTTGTCAAAACATATTCAATTAATGATGGGAAAATTGGTGTTGAGATATCTCCAAATTCTCTATTTACAGAATTCTTATATAGAACCCAAAATTTAACTTGTTTACCGACTAATAATGTTCTCAAAAGTTCTCTAGCCCCAAAAGCGTATTTTTCATTAGATTGTAATCTTGGTGATTGTAAATAAGCTAAAGTTAAAGAACGTTCTTGAGTACCAGTTGGTGAGGTAAGGATCAAAGTATCTGCTGAAAGGACACTCTTGACTTTAGCAAAGAAGACTTGAACCATTGCTGTTTTCTCTGTGGTTTAATTGCCAATTGGAATAATATAGAGAGACGACGGAATCTTCAGCAAAGAAACACTTAGATCACCTTTTTGATCCAACGCCGCAGCGAATTGTGGAGGATGGGGTGCCTCTTTCAAGATATTTCAAAACGTCGTCTTGTGTACTGCTCCACTCTATTTTCCGTAGAGAATATTATGATTACCACATCAATACATTGATACAGGTTTATATAAAATAATTACAAGGAAAGCTTGCGTTTGATCTTGTATAAAAGGCCGTCTTTTCGTTCTAACCATAACTTTTCAGCAGGGTCCAATTGATCTTGTATTCTCCAGACGATGAGCTGTGTTTGAATAGGTTGTAATTCTGGATTAAGATCTTTTGCAGAAAGAAGTAACCATAAAATCATTTTTCTATTCCTTACCAATCCAAATTGGTCTATATTTGGATTCAATACTCTTGCTTTGGACTCATTCATAGATTCATAATATGAATCAAATGGTTCATTAAACGATAAGTTTTTCGTTACATTTATGAATATTTCATCATACGATTTATAGGAATAAGCAACTCTTTGCATAAGAAATGCGTTTGATAAAGGTTCTAATAACTTTGAGTCAATTATCTTTTTAAATAACGTCATTGATTCATTGAAAAACATTTCGATTGAGCTTATGGGTATGCCTTGTTCTAAACTAGCTATGCTGTTTTGTCCAATCAAAAAGTAAGCTTCAGCAGCCAAAATTGTGGATCTTATTGTATACGTTTTCAAATTACAACGTGAAAGATATGAATAGAATGATGATTCTAACATTGGATTTATAATTGTTGATATCATTTTTGAAGTTATCGGTTGGGTGTTTGTACCTGTTTTATTCGCAGCACCTAATAATAGTGATAATACGATAAATTCTTGCAATGAAGCCAAATGTGAATATGCTTTATCATTAACCAGATCTTTCTTCACCAACTCGTAAGTAGAATGTGCATTTTTATAATCACCTAACATAAAATACCAATCACCTAATTTACGTAACGTCATTTCAACAGATTCAGCCAGATAATATCCACCTCGTATATTATAAACTTCCTCCTTTGCATCTTTGCTTTTATCACTTGATTGATTACTACTAGAATTGTTGCCAAATGAAAAGAAATTATTCTTGTTACCGCTACCCCACTTTCTGCCACCAAAGATTCTACCGGTTAAACTTGTACGTGGTCCAACAACTTCTTCATTCCATTGGTTAATTTTATTATTCATAAATAAAATCATATCTTTAGATATCAACTCTTGTAATGGTTTTTTCCAGGAGCTAAAAATATCTTTGTTTAATTTCAGTATATCTATATCCTCATTGACCGGTGTATAATCCAACTCTTTTATTCTACTAAAAATTGAGGGATAAAGATTAATCATTTTTTGATTGTCATCATCAGTTCCTATTGATGGCTCAAAATTAACAGGAACAATAGTACTTTGTTTACCTAAATTGATTTTCAAATGTTCTTGTATTTTGAGGCCCTTTTGTAACATATCAGAATCATCATTATTAACTAAAATCATAATATGTTGTAAAATTGAATTTAAATCAAACCATTTGGGAAACTTCCTTTTCTTCAATGTTGAAATTAAATTCGCAATAACTTCTAAATCATCATTACCAGTAACAACAATCAATTGCATAATTGGATGATTGAAACATTCAAATGATGACAATGAATCGGATAAATGCAGGAGTGAAATTAGTTTCAAGTATATACTATTCTGCAATTTAACAATTGATTTATAATCTTTATGGTAACTATTGTAACTCAAACTTTCATCATTTAATAATCCTATTTGATCATTTATCATTTTCACATAATCATTCAGCTCTTTGTTGAAGAGTTCCAAATTGAAACATTCTTGATTGTTGTTAATTTCAATATCAAATCTTAAAACATCATTGACAAATCTAACACATCCATTATTTGGTTTATTAGTAATAGGTTTATTAAATTCATTTCCAAATGCAAATATGTTTTCAAAATAAGTAAATAAATGATGAATATTTTGTAAATTGCCACTTAGATTATTTGCAATTTTATCTGCATTATTTGAACTAACGACCGATATTTTAGGTGAATATGCAGTTAACAAAAGTTGTTGAACAACCTGAGATGTAGATCCAATAATATCTCGGAGTCCATCGTTCAGTATAGATCCATAGATCGAGGGAATCGGTAACTCCATATTAGATACCAATGGGAATGGAGTTGTGAAATTTATGGGTGGTCAATTATCAAAAGATCAAAATATCAAGACATCAACAATCCATGAAGGTCAAAATTTCTGTTAGAACATTATCGAGATGCGCAAATGTGAAAAATTTCTAAAGTTACTGATTATTACCAACATTACTATATTGAGAAGTAACTAATTATGAAACAAGCAAGGAATCGAAGAGTATAATGGTATGTCAATATTAGATGGTTAACTTATGGAAATAAGTAAACAGACTGTCCCATTTGGGAAAGGTTATGCAGTTAAGCATAAGATTATATGCAGGATATTAAGTATGCGCTACCATCTCAAGAAAATCCAATAATTTAACGTCTATCCTTGTAACGCGGTTAACATTGTATTTTTTTACATCTAAATGCTTTTAATAAAGAGAGCAATTTAATTTATTATACAAAAATTATACAGTTACAATAATACTAAAACACAGTAGAAGGAGAATATACATAAAAAAGAGAAAGAAATGCAAAAAAGGGAAAGAAATAAAAAACTGTTTGGTCGTATAAGGTCTATAAGGTCCATTTAATATTTTTGATTTGAGTGTTTTTATAAGCTAATGTGCAAGGTGATTCAGTTTAGTCTATTCAAGCAATTTCTTTTGCAGCTGAATTTGGAACACTGGATCTTACAACTGCATCCATCATTTGCTGACCATGAAACATTCTATCTTCACCAGTGAGTTTCAGGCCCTCCAGTGTTTCTTCTTTTGAACCTGCAAATGTAACATACAAGAATCCAATACCAGTTAGTATCATTAATGTACCAATGGCCAATGCACATCCAACACCGGCAACTTCACCATTTGTAAATTCGTTATTTGATTGTTTATTAACAAATGCTGTTGCAGTTGATGAAGAAGATGAAGAAGTTGAGGTGGATGAAGATACTGTTGATGTAAATGTACCTTCATAAATAAACATTGATGTCATACGAACAACAGATTGAGCCTTTGCTTCATTAACTTGCAAATTATTTGCAACTATAGTATATGGAATCCATTTACTACCATTCCAAATTGCACTGGAAACAGTACCAAAGTCGTCAATTTTGAAATTACCTGTTAGTAATAAAACTTGTGAATTGTAGAATGAATCTGAAGATGAATCAATGAGGGAAATATCAGTTAATTGTGCATCTTCCAAATCTAAACCATTTGAAATTGAATTCCATTGAGATTGATTAAAATATCCGACATAATCATTACCCATTATGATAATTAAATCATTTAATGTTTTATTGTTTTTTCTTTCATCACCGAAAAGGATTTTGGAAACAGGATTTGAAATTTGTGAATTTAGATTATCTAAAATTGAAACCGAATTGTTATATGTGTCATACACCCCAAGATAGCCATACTTGTTATCAGTTGAAAAGTTACCTCCGATCAAAACTTTATACTCATTATAATAATTAGCACTTGAAATTGAACCATCAATGTCAGAAACACTTCTATTGACAGTGATAATTTCCGAATTATTGCCAAAGGTACAAATGGTTTTACAATCGCCAACCGAGAATGAACCGACACCGATAATTGTACCAAACTCTGGATCAACTGTCATGTCTAAAATTGAACCTTCAAATGTTTCATTCAAAGCTTTCAATGAAGATGAATTCATATCATAGAATGTTAACCCGCTATTAATGGAATTTGATTTGAATCTAGCATCTGAACCATCACTAACGCCAAAAATTAAATTTGATTTATAGTACAATAATGAGTTAATTTGATTATTTTCACTAAATGATAAATCAGAAGATAATAGAGATGTTGAATCATTTGACAATAAATAAATGTTTGAATCGGCAACTGCGATTGTATTATTATTTATGTAAACACCAGAAATAAATTGGTTATCGTTGTCATTTTCAATCGAACTTAATGTGCTGTCATTATTGATTTTTACAATATTATTTGATTTTAGATCAAATTTAACAATTGATCCAATAACATAAGAATTGACGAAGTCTGAATCAAGCATCCAATTATCATTGGAATCATCAAGCGATGATAAAATATTCATTGAAAAAGTTGTTGAATTTTCAAATTTCGAGTTATTTGTAAAATCAAATATATCGGTCGTATTGTCATCATTATATGTAATAACCAAATATTCAGTGCTATTGAAAATAAATCCAGACAATGATCCAACAGCATCAGAATTTGAAATATTGTTGACGCTTTCAACGTCATTTTGATTGGTATTAAAAATAGCGGCACCGTTATTAAAAGAATCAGAATCATTGTTAAATTTGCCAAACGATCCAATCATTAAAAATTCATCAGTTGGACCATAAATATCAGTAATTTCACCATTTGATAAACCACCATCAATTGTAAACAATTGGTTAAGTTTAATTTGATTCAAGTAATTTCTAGATTTAACTATATCTAATCCTAGAATTCCATTACCATATATTGAGCTGAATTCACCTGCAATAATCAATGAAGTTTCATTAATAATCATATTGTTAATTAATGCATCATCACTTAAAATTTCTGATCCAACTAAATTAACAGTTGTATTACCAATTGGATACTCAATTTCATTATTTGAAAAATTAGTTAATGAATATTCAAATATACCATTGATTTCAATCATGCCGAAATTTTCTTCATTATAAGTGTTTGTAATATTACCAGTAATTTCATCCAATTCTAATTGAATGTATTGTAATTGTATTGATTCTGCAACGACATAAATATTTTCATTATTAATAGATCTCAATAATGTCATATCAATAACAATTGGACTACTCGGATTCAGTTTTAAGCTACCTGTGTATAAAACATCATATTTTTGATATTGATTGGTTTGATAAATTATTGTACTTGATAATTCTTCTCCATCACTTCCAGTAACTGTAACATTCACTATACCTCTACTTTCACATGAATTATCTTGCAAACAACCATTTGTATACATTAAAATTGAATATTGACCAGAAACAGGAATATTAATTTCATAACGGATACCTTTATCACTTGAAATATCATCAAACGAAACATTTGAATATAGATTATTATTTGAATCAGTTTCCCAATCAAGACCACCAAGGGATGATGAACTAACTTCAATATCATAATCATTAGTTGATGTATCACATGAATCTGGTTGATTCAAGTCATTATTTGCAAATGCAGTGATACCAATACTTGATAATTCAATACCCAATAGTTCAGAATAGTCACCATAGTAATCTAAAATTTGAACAGTAAAGGAAGTGACGGTAATTGAATTGACAAATGAAAAATCTTGAAATGAATTTGATAATTGTAAAACTGTTTGATTGTCATTTGTGAATGTGTAATATTCATCGTCAGTTATATCATTGTCTGCAAAAGATGAATCAATAGTTGATGGTAAATGTAAAGGACAAAATGCATCACAATTTTTAATTGTTAAGTCAGTTGGATCAATATAACTCATATTCATAATACCATTTGCAGGATAAGTAATGACTCTAAAAGATTTAGCACCGTTTGAATTTGATAAAGAATTATACAGACGGATTTTTGAAGGTATGGCATCTCTATCAAGAGTAGCAGACCAGGAACCAATTTCATTATTTGGTAATTTCCAACCATTTTGTCCAGTTGTTGGACATATTATATTTTCATAATTTTCACCTGCAGTTGCGGAAACTTTACTTGATTGAATTGGGATTTTTTGTGAAATATTCACAATACCATCGGATGTTTTATTTTTAATAGTTGTATAATTTGTAAAAGTTTCATTATATGTAACATTGAGTAAATCATAATAACCAATGGAGTTGAATAAACCACTAAAAATGATTGAATTTGTGTCATTATATTTAAGAATTGAGTTAACAATCGAACCTTCATTGAATCCACCGAAGGGAAGTGATAATAGTTGTTCATTAACATAATCATATTGGACAACACCAAAAGTTTGATTAAACTTTAGGCTACCGCCGAAATAAATCATTGAATTTTCAACATCATAATAAATTGAGTTAATGCTTGTATTTAGGTTATCATCAAGATTCCAATTTGTAAGTTCATTCATATCAAGGTTGTTTAAGTTGTAAATATATGGTTTATTATGGATAATCATGATGGTATTTTCATCATCTAGGGGATACCATAATGAAGGAATGGCGGTGGAATTTGGAAATGTATCAAGTAAACTAATCGAGTCATTGAACTTTGACAATTCATATAAATTAATGGAGTTTGAAATGTTTGTTAATGTGGTGGAATCATTATTATAAATTGAAATTGCATTGAAATCACCTATTATAATAAAATTTTCATTTAATAACTCAACACTTGCATTTATTGTATTTGAAAAGGAGAGCAGTGAAAGGATAAACCTTTTTGAGCTGTTAAAACTTAGCAGCATTGTTTAAGGATGCTGCACGGTTTTGGAAGGTTAAAGATAGCAAGAGTGACAGAAAATAAAAAAATAAATAAATAAAGAAATAGATTGAAAAGAATGAAATAAAGAAACAGGAAGGAAAGAATAATTTAGTCTAAGTGGCTGCCATGAAGACGACAAACACAACGATAAAATAATCCGTAGTGTTCGTTTGGGTCGCTGTGGTGGAACAGTGCGTACTATTAAAATAATAAGCAAAGATACGAAAAATATTGAAACCAAAACACGAACCAACTCGAAAGGTAAACAAAGCAAACGACCAGCCATTTTTTTTGAACTTTTTTGGAAAAATTTAACCGACGCGTCGATAATTATACAACAGGATTTTAACCGTTTTTGGTTAAATTATACATATAATATAGAATACGTGGATGTAGCTCGATGCAAGATAGCTTGTTCAACTAAGCATGAACGATATAGTTAAGGATGAAATAGAGTCACTTCGATTCATATATCCGGAACTTGACTTTAATTCAGATTCATCCACAATTTTTTTAAATATACCAGTTAAACTAGTGAACAAATTAACGATAAAAGATGGTAAAAATAACAAATCAATAGAGGTTGATAACTTACCATCTATCAAACTACGAATATCCATTCCAGAAACATATCCATATGAATCACCACCTGTAATAGAACTTGATAATGTGAGCAAATGGATCGATGAAGATAAATTGAAGGAAATATACACCGAATTATTTCAGATCTGGGAAAATTTCAAAGATGCAGTGATTTATTCATATATTGATTATATTAAAACGAACAGTGAACTAGCATTTGGTATCTTTAATGATGACTTATTTGAGATCAATGATGATGATCTGCTTCTTTATTTTATGAATGAAAATGAAAGTGCAAATGAATTGATTTTTAATGAATTAACAATATTATGTGAAATTTGTCAAAATGAAGAAAAGGGGATAAGCTCAACACAATTTATTGATTGTGGGCACATATTTTGCAATGGATGTTTAAATGACTATTTTTCACATATAATTAAACGAGGAGAAGTAGAGAATTTCCATTGTCCGTCGATTGAATGCACAAATGAGAGATCCAAAATTTTAAATTTGATGTATAATCAAGCTGAAAATGGAGATATAAAGGATTTTAACAAATTCAAACATGATTTTTTCCAATTGCCGATTCAGATAACGACATTGAAAAGATTTTTAAAGGATCTAAAATTGATTGAAAGATACGAGAAGTTGTTTTACAGAGAAACAATTTTAAAATATAGGAGATATTTCCCCAATAGGGTTGCTGAATGTTCACGAAGTTCATGTGCAACGATGTTTTTAAAGACCAATCCAGACTCCAAACTTGCAATTTGTCCAAATTGTGAATTTGCGTTTTGTTCAGATTGTTTCCATTCGTGGCATGGAGAAATCAATCCATGTTCGATTTATATGAGAAAGATACCAGTTGAAACAATTGAAAAATGGATTGAAAATAATGGTAACAATTCAAAACTTCAAACTATTGACCAACGTGAAGTTTGTTCGAATATTGCGTTTAAATTTGGTAGGAAAATTATTGAATTGTCAGTTAATGAATATTTATCAGACTTACAGTTTGAAGAGTTGATTAAATCTGGAGATGCCAATATTGTTAAATGTCCACAATGTTCTACGTTTATTCAAAAGGCTGATGGTTGTAATAAAATGACTTGTTTAAAATGTAATGTTTTCTTTTGTAATATCTGTTGTGAAAGGTTGAATAAAAGTGATCCATATGAACATTTCAACAATCCTATGAACAGATGTTTCGGTAAATTATTCGAGGGGATGATCACAGAAGAATAGACGTAGGAGGGACGGCATGGGGGAGAGAAAAGGGGGGAACATTAATGCGCTGTTAATGTTTAACATTTTAAGTTTTAACTTAAGGTTTTTATTTAGTAGGGAACCTTTCTCATTTTACTTTATAGCAGAACAATGAAACGCTTGGCTTGAAATAAAGACATTACATGAAAACAAATCTAGAATTTTCACCTTTGCGGGGAGAAAATAGTCCCTGTCTCGCTATTTTATAGGTGTTCTCCAGTAGAACACGCGGCTTTGTTACAGGACGATAGAGTTGGGAACGGTGGGTTCTAGAGAGGGCCAGAGGCTGGGGATTGGCCTTGTGGTGTTCTCTTCTTCAGGAATCGCTGCACTGCTACACTACTACTTCACGGAGGAAGACATAAACAAAGAAAAAGACAAAGACAAACACAGGGACAAATAGATCTGTGATGTTGTTAGGTGCATATCGATTGGCCATTTGCATATTGATGCAGCAAGATGATGCTCATGAGATCATTGACGATGGGGATGGGGACGTGGACAGCAACAAGGATGGCGGTGTGGACGGGGCGAAACAGGGGCGGACGAGAAAACATCAACACCATTTTCTCGACTGGGTGCTGGAGCCATGGGCGCGGCGGCGGGATCGGCGGCGGGAGGCGGCCCCAGCGAAATCGCCGGACGGTGGGGCGTCGCAAGTCTCTGTGCGGACGATTGCAGCGAATTTGCAAGGGCTTTCCCAGCGGGCACAGACGGCTCGTTCGTGGGCAGCAGCTGTGGGGGCAGTTTTCAGCTGGGAGAAGCCCGATTGGACGGTTGCTGTGTTGTTGTTGTATACCTGGGGATGCGTCCGGCCGCATTTCTTCTTGATATATCCTGTGCTGGTGTTGATGTGGATGATAGGCAACCAGTATTTGAAAATACATCCTGTGGACAAACCAGACGAGTTGCGGGATACCCACAGCGAGAAGATTGGTGGGCTGTTTGGGTTTCTGGGCACTTTCGCATTCGAAGGGGGCACTGGGACCGGGAGTGAGAATGAGAATCGGAAAGACGCTGGGGATGAGCAGGAAAGTGTCAGAGATGTGGTGAACGTGGGCGAAGAATTGTCCCTTGAGGACCACGGGGAGGCGACGGCGACGACGGCGGTGGTGGACGAAAAAGAAGAGCGCGCTGAGAATAATTATTTCCTGGGCAAGGTGTTGTTGGAGGTCCAGAATCAAACATGGGCGCTTCTAAACGCCGTTGAAACAATGGAAGGTTTTGTACAGGACAATTGCGGCTTTTCCGATGAAAAAGCGACTACGTTGTTGTATGGCGAACTGGTTGGAGTTGTGGTTGTTGGAGTGATGATAGGTCCATGGGTGCCATGGCGGGCGTTGTTTATTGTGCTTGGGTGGGTGGCAGTCGGTGTGAACCATCCACGATGGAGGGAGCTAATGGGGATAGCAATTGGACCGGATTCCGGAGCGCGGGCTCGGGACAACAATGAAGATGAGGAGATGAGCGTCGGAGTTGGTTTTGGGATCGTCGTGGACGAGGCCGTTTTTGTCCGGACAGTTGTTGTGTGGGAGATTGAGATGTTGGATGTGGTGGGTGGGGGAGGACGGTACCGGTTGTTTGGGTTCTATGACGAGAAGTATCTTAAGGAAGACAGCTTGCGGATGGCCCGTAGAAGACCGACAATGGTGGACACTGTGGAGGAGGTGGGTCCTCCAGAAGGGTGGGCTTTTGTCGGCGATTGGACGATAGGTGGGCGATGGGAGTACGACGGGGAGATGGGCGGCGAGTTTCGGCGCAGACCGTGGACGAGGGAGGTGCGGATAAATGCAAGGTGACAAAAATGAGAGAAATGAGCAACACACAAATGACCTCATGCAAGATTCATGCGAGATTCATGCAAGATTTGGGGTGGGAGACACCTAAGGGATCTTGCGGATCTCGTCAAAACCAAAAAAAGTTAAGAGATGCATGTATCAAACTAGGAGTATACTGATTTACGATGTCCACTCCTTTGTTTTTCTGGTGATAAGGGACAACTATTTAAAGTGAAACAATCTCCCTCGTTTCATCTCCTAGTTCCCCAGCCTGTCCTTGTTTAAGTCTCGTTTTAGTCTTACTCTTGTATTGTCTCAGAAGATCCAGGGTTGTTTCACTTGCTTCGCTTGCTTCACTTGTTCACACTGAGCTTATTTAGAAATCCTAGGCTATATATACCGAGTAGTTCCATTTTTATTTTTATAATAAAATGAGCAACTCTTCTCATAATCCCTACAATCAATACAATGATTTGAACTTATCAAACTATGTGAAGAACTTAAATAACTACAACAACAGTTGTAATAATCACCAACAAGTTTATTACAACTATACATCTCCAATTAATGAACTCAATACCCCAACACCATCATTGGTGACTGATTCAAACCCAACTTCTGCAATAACAACCCCAACAATTACAACTCCAACAACCACATCACCAATTTCCCAATTTACTACTATTAATAATAGTAATGATAATAATAACACCACCACCACCACTAACAACAGTATTAATAATAATCACAAAAATACTTTTGTTGCTGCTTTTGCCACTGCAAAAAATAATGCTTCTATTCATACCACCAAATCAGCATTGACTTTATCATCCTCATCATTCTCAACAAATAACAACAATACTAGTTATTTCCAAACCCAGCACCAACCTTTTAACTCTGTATTTCTACATACTAAACCAACTCCTTTATTAACTGAAATTCGCAGAGCCAATTCAACACCTGGTTTGCTACATAATATGCTCAGTTTAAATGTTAATGACAACAACATGGCTTCTCACTCATATACATCTCTACAGTCCGCCTTAGTTTCAACTTCTGAATCCACTTCAAAATCCACCTCAAAATCCAATTCAAAATCCACTTCAAAATCTGCTCCAAAATCTGCATCATCCTCAAAAACGCCTCCAAAGAAGAGATTTAGGAAAAAATCTTGTGAAGTTGAAAGACATTATAGATGTAATTACAATGATTGTAAGAAGGCTTATGGTACATTAAATCACCTTAACACCCATATCTCCTTACACAAGCATGGTGAAAGACGTAACCCTAGGGAATTTTTTGAATTAAGAAGAAGGTTAAGATATTTGAAAAGGCTTAGAGTTAAAAACCTTATTGTTGAAAAGAACAATAAACAAGAAAAGCGTGCTAATGATACTGCTAAAATTAGCAATACTTCAACTAGTAGTGACCAACTAACTCATGCTACTGGTATTGGTAGTTTCGTTGGTAATGGTCTAAGTAACGGTGCTGGTAACGGTTACGGTAACAGTGTTAATAATGCTAGTGTTCGTGTTACTGATTTTATTAATCATGGAATTGATAATGCCAATGGTAGCATTAATGTTAACACTATTACTAATACCAATGTTAATGGTAATATTAATAGCAACATTAATTCATTTGTTGATGCTTATCGAAACCTTAATGCTAATGGTGGTACTTTTAACTCAATGCTTAATGTTAATGTTAATAATACCCCTCAAAATTTCAATTTATACCCAAACAATTACAACTACAATTACAACTACAATTACAATTGTAACTATGATTATAATTTACATTATAGCTTTAATTACAATAATGGTAGATTGTACAACAATATTGCTAATGTTAATAATACTTTACATTATCAACCACATGGTAGCACCCTACAACACGGTGGCAACCAAAATCGTGATGACGATATTCATAAAAGGAGCATCAAACCCGATAATGCCGCATATAATAATAATACCTACACGAATTGAGTTTAAAATCACTTCATATTAGATTTCTTTTTTAGTTGTTTTTTACAGCCGTTTCCTTCTATTATTTCTTCAAAACCCACTATTTTTATTTTTTTGTCTTTTTGAATTCACCTCATCCACAATTCTATTATTACTTTGTTTAGCGTAGACGACATTCTAACTCTCTATTTTATTTTGCATTATACTTTTTATAATTTATTATTATATTACCATACTTTTTTATATGATAGGTCAGGTTCTCCTCGGAGATATCAAATGATCGTCCTAAATGAATCGAGAATCATCAGCCTATTAGGTTCTCTAAGCTCCGCAACTCATCCGTGATCATCGAGTTAGGTGCAAAATTCCCCCGGTTCCTCTCATCACACACGGACTCCGCTATCCTATCCCATCTTAGTTCAACCGCCCTTTCGGACTTGTCCATATTCCGATTAGTCCCACGCCCAATGTAGGGACACCGACCACTTCGCCCGTTTGTGGCACAACCACCACAGGTACATTGCTTTCCCATAATACCGGTCTCCGCACGTTGAGCACTAATAAAAGAACAATCAAATCTTGCAAAAGATCTGCGCCCATCCATAAAATCTGCATGTTCTCTTTGTGAAGCAACTTGACTTCCAAGCCATTTAGATCTCTTTCAATACCTTTAACACCCTTAAAATCTTGCACCTCCATATACACTCTTTGATCGTACAAAAACCTGTCCCCACTTTCGCTCAGCCTCACCACCACATCGTCCCCATGATGTGGACGCTCCCTCCATGAATAGACAACAATTTCGCCCCCTTCCGTTTCCCACTGTAAAACACACCCACAAACTGTTTTTTTCCCACGCCGACTGGAGACCATGCCCTCCCATAAACTTTTACCGCCGTTAATCCCTTTCGGCACGACTACCGCGTTCTTCCCATCAAACCTGGTAAACGCATGCAAATATCTCCCACTGGGACTTACTCTCCACAACTCTTCATATATCCATCGGTCTACAGCCATTACCCCCACCACATCATCCATATCACCAATGGGCACTCTCAGTTCCATTCTCATCAACATAGGGTCTAATGTGGCTCTAGCTGCCCACGCGTCTGCGTCCATCCGTTGCCGCACCATGCCGTCAATAATCCCCACAACGTCTCCATGAAGGCGCCCCACCGTTTCCTGCAAACGCCCATCGCGTGCTAACAACGCCCTCAGCCAGTTCCGCATCGTCAGCTGCGTATTGGCATTACTGGCATCCTCAAACCATTTCAAGCCACGTGACCGCGCATACTCATAGATTTCCTCCTTGCTGACATCCAAGAGCGGCCGGCAAACTTTCATCCCCATGAACCCGTTGCTCACCGCTCGCATCCCACAAAGCCCCCACAAGGTCGACCCGCCCAGCAACCTCATCAAAAATGTTTCCCACTGGTCGTCCCTGTGATGGCCCATGAAGATCGCATTTGCCGAAATTTGCCGGTAATACCCCCACATCAGGGAATACCTCAGTTCTCGTGCATGTTCTTCAATTCGGTTTGGGTCTATTTTGTCCGAGATATGCAATATTGAATGTTTAACCCACTTTTTGTTATCGTTTATCTCCTTCCTTACTTGTTCAGCTTCCCAAGAACTTTCTTCTCGTAGACCGTGGTCGACAGTAATTGCATGTATTTCTAACCATTTCATGTACTTCGCTTTATATTTGCACAATAAATCGAGCACCACAATTGAGTCAACCCCCCCTGATAATGCAACGACAATCTTGTTCTTAATCTGTTGCTTTTTCAGAATGTTGCTCATTGAAGCAGTAAACTTCTTAAACAGCACGTCCTGGATCATCTACAATATGTATATTATTACAACTAGTATACACAGACACACAGAGACACAGACACACCCTTCAACACTAAACTATAATAGAAATAGTACCAACCTTACTGCGCACCCTATAAGAATTAGTCTCCTGTTGAAGAAAAAAAAAGGGCAAAACGCCAAAATGAAGAAAAAGTAAAAGACGAACATTGAATTTACGCCGATTTATCATTTTTAACGCCATTACGCCATCATTTTGGGTTGTTATGAGTACTAATATAAGATCCCAAATTTTCATCCAGAGAGAAACCCAATATACCGAATTCTTAAAATATGCCTCCAGTGTATCCTCGGTTATAAGCAAATCAGGGCGTATCACCCTACACAGTAGCTCTTGTGCATTTCAAACCGTCCCAGATTTCGAACAGAGATCTGGAAAACCATGGCAATACGGCTCTCGGCAAAATAGACTTGCTGACTCATCAATCTCTAGGGGTCCTCTATTAGACCGGTTGACTTTAACTAACAATACCACACCCCTTCCCATGGGTAAACTCCTTTAGTTAACTAATTAATCAGCTGCTGCTATTTCTTAAAAAAACCTTAAGCGAATTTTAGAATTTGCAATATAGTGATTGTCCTGTATCCTATTTTGTTTGTTTGGGATAGTTGTTAGGTTCTTTTTTGCATGGTTTATCTTTAACCATCAGTTGTTCTCAGCATACGCATAATGTCGATAAGCAAAGAAGAAAAATTGGAATTGATAAATATAGAATTGGTTAAATTTAATAATCAAATCAACACGTTTAATAAATTATTGAAAACCTCAAATAATCAATTCAATATGATTAAAAATTTTGGTATTCAACAATCAACCCTCTTGAGTAGTGCTCATAATGTATTCCAGAACCTAAATCAGCAAAATGAAGAACGTGAGAATAATTAATAATAGTCTATAAACTATTCAACAAAAAACACTTTAATTTTTATACCCTAACTAAGATTTATTATTGTATGTATATTAAAGATCATCATCATCATAATATTCAATAGTTATAAAAATGTATATTATATATTTTTAAATATTTACAAGTTCATAAAACCAACTAAGTCAATTAATCTTTTAATTCACCAGATTCAATGACTTTAATTTCAGCCTTTGGTTGTCCAGATGGAGAACCGAAACCTTCAACAACCTTTAAAGTGTCTAAACCGTCAATAACTTCACCGAAAACAACATGGTGGTTATCTAACCATGGACATGGAACAGTGGTAATGAAGAATTGAGAACCATTGGTGTTTGGACCTGCATTAGCCATTGATAATTGACCTGGTTTAGTATGTTTGACATCGAAGTTTTCATCTTCAAACTTGTTACCGTAGATTGACTTACCACCGTAACCATTGAAATGGGTAATATCACCACCTTGAGCCATGAAACCTGGGATAACTCTGTGGAAGATTGAGTCTTTGTAACCAAAACCTTTTTCACCGGTACATAAAGCTCTGAAGTTTTCTGCTGTTTTTGGAACTACTTTATCAAATAATTCAAATGTAATTCTTGGTTGCTTGGTACCATTGATTGATAAATCAAAGTAAACCTTGGATAAGTTAAGCGAGGTTGTGGAAAATTGTCTTCTGAAACCGAACATTTTTGTGAGTGTATGGCTATCAACTATATTGAAAAGCATAAATGACACAGGTGCTCTTCATGTCACTTTTCTCCCTGTCCTTGTTCTCCATTAACCTTTCTGGTGTCGACAAACCTCTTGGAAAATATCGCGGCAATATGGCAGCATTGCACCGACGCGTCGATCTCTTAATTGCCACAAACAGGGAGCCTTCAGTTCACGGCGATAAGAATCGGATGTACCAAGATCTGGTCTGACAGGAGCTTTGCAGATTACGCATTGCACCCATCCCTTCGGTATATCCCGTTGGTATCTTTTCCGTAATAGATTATTATCATCTATTTCTGAGTAACAGATGTCTCATGACTGCGTATTACATAGTGGAAAAGATGAGAAGTATGGCTCAGATTTCCATTTAACCGATTACAATCTCTCTTTTTTTCTCTTTTAATATTTCACCATTTGTACTTACTTCAGGTTTAACAACCTTCATGCCGCCTCTTCGGTAACTATGTTGTTTTTGTTTATTGCTCACGATCTATTTATAAATTATAAAAGCTATAAACGCCGTTAATTGGATATAGTAGGAATAGTTTTAGTTCATAAAGTGTTCTCATGCAATACGTCACTTAGCCCAATACATGAATTATATCCTGTAATGCAATATGCAAAGATATCAAACTTGACCCGAATTCTTCGAAGTCTCCATCTCTTATACTCTTATTTAGTCCCGGAAGAATGATTGTTGATTTATCATTTGGATTAGGTGAAAAAATTATATGTCTAAACCAGGATTCTTTAGTACTTGATAAAAATAGTTTATCAAGCGATTTGATTTTCATGTTTAACAATTTTATATTTATTGCTAATTTTATCTTTTTATAAAGCTTGAACCATGGATAATCTTGTAGAATTTCAAACTGTAGATCTTTTAATTTATCATCAAACTTGGTTGATAAATTTGATACCGTTTTGAAAATTTCATCCAACTTAACAAGTTCTTCATTTACTGTTTTGAATTCAAATGGATATGACATGTTTTCATATTTCCAAGATTCTGGAATATTTCTGCTTAATTCAATAAATTCATTATTTATTATTTTTAGGTAATGATTTGTCGAAATTTCCAAAATTTCATATTCACTAAATTGAATTATTAGCATACCAATAAATTGACTTAATAAATTGTGAATTTTCAAGTTTGGATCAAACATCTTAAGTAATTCAAAATCATCATATTTGGAATTATAATAAGAAACTGGATCGATTTTACCATTTTCTTTAAATCCAATATTAATTGATGGAATACCTAAATGATTTTGAAATATCGTATAATCTTTAACTTCATTACTAATCATTCCAATCAACTGATCATTTCTTTTAAATTCATCATATAATGTATCAGCTTCATTAACAAGGATTAATTCCATCACGTTTTTTATAAGTTTGTCAAATAATGGATTCGATTCAATATGTAACTGTCTACCTCTAACATCATCCAAATTGATGTACAAAATACAATTATTAATTAAATTTTGTCCATAATATTCACCATGTTCAACAGATCCAATCATACCCAAACTTGTTGCATCCCATGATATTAATTTAATCGTACGTAATGGTTTCCACCCTTTTTTAGCTAATTCATTGAATCCTCTTGCAATTTCAATTAAACTAACCGTTGATTTACTCATACCTCCAAATCCAGTAATCGAATCCCTTGACGATCCAAGAATTATTTCTTCATCTGATATGATACCTTCAACTGTTGTTATAATGTTGTAAATCGGTTTAAACTCATACTTTATATTATTATTGATAGATATTTGAAACTTTTCATTAGGACCAACCGAATAATCAAAATCATTTAAAT
Organism: Pichia phayaonensis; assembly: GCA_030558305.1. NCBI lineage: Eukaryota > Fungi > Ascomycota > Pichiomycetes > Pichiales > Pichiaceae > Pichia > Pichia phayaonensis. The sequence continues at coordinate 27,038 of JAJMSE010000063.1, forward strand.
TCCCAGTCCAATCAAAATTTTCACCCATGTTATTAAGTTTTGATAATATTGGTTCAACTTGTTTATAACTTAATGAAACTATTGGAACCTTAGGAACAGTTTTAGGATCCTTAATTCTTTGAAAACTATCAAATAAAGCTGGTGACCAACCTGGAGTTGTTGGGTCCCCTGGTTGTTCATATATGAAATTACTTGTTTCTAAATCTATTGCATCATGATTTCTGGACGGACCACCAGGAAATGGTTTATAATTATTTAATTCAGTGAACTTATTATCATCACATGGATCACTGAAAAATATTATCGAATTTGCACCGCTTTCTTGAGCTAATTTTGCAACCACACTTGAATGATGCAATGGAGATTTTCTAATTATGAATACTTTATCTTCTAAATCTACATTTTTCAATAATTTATAATCTGAAGCTAAACCATAATTTACAAATATAAATTGGGAATTTGAGATTTTACCGTTTGTGCTATATGGAATATATGAAAACATACCAGTTTCCGGTTCTTTTAGTTCAGGTTCATAAATCACAAAGTTGGATTGATCTAGTAGCTTCAAATTGATATCGACTGGTTCACCCATGTAAACATCATAGTATTCAGTATTGGTATGCAGGTAATCAAATCTTCGAAGCATCATTTCAATGTTTTTATAATTTTTACTACCTGGTTTATAGTTTTCTAATTGATAAAACTTAAATAATTCATCCATATTTGAGTTATAATTCAGTTGTGATATAAACATTCGTGATACATCATCGCTTGTCAAAAAGCCACCATATAATCTCCTTAAATCTCTATTTAATGTAGTCCTTGGAAGAAAAATTAAATTGAAAATAAACATACATATCATACTGAATAAACAAACAATTAAAAACCGACGCCTTTTCAACTGGGATAATGTTAATTCTTTTAAATATATCACCTCTGAAACTATTGAATCAGTTAGACTACTCCGTCGTCTACGCGTTCCTGGATTCCCACCATTATTTTCATCATTATTAATTGAAATATAAGAATTTAACAACTTGGAATTATTTGGATGAAATATAAATGGTTGAGCTTCATCAGAACCAGAAGATTTTGGAATATCTTTATATCTTTTCAGACTAACTCTGGAACTAGTATTATTTTTGTAATTTGGGTTAGAATTTGCCGATATAATCGACTGTCTGGATTTTAAAAAAGATGCTGATTTCAAAGACCTTAATAAAAAGTCATCATCATCCTCTCCTGGTGTTAACATCATTCTATCAGCAGCTGTTGGGTCAGTTTCTAGGTCATCTGGATCAGAAACTATGGGTGACAAAAGCGGCCTAATATCGTCCACATCACTCACCGATGATTCAACGGATACAGCCGGCGAAACTGACACAGTTAACAGTAGTGGTAGTACCTCTTCTAGCCTATGACTCTCCATTTCTATTGTATATTTGGTCAAATCAGAAAGAAACATGTATAACTTACAGCATAATCCGTTTTATTGTTCAAAGGACATCTCCGAAGCCTCCAGAACCTTCTGCGACGGCCGTCGCGTATTTGGCAATTACTCAGGGTGACAAAATTAAATTCTTAAGTGACATGAATCACACCCTGACTGTGGCAAATGAGGACTTTAGGGAGAGTTAATTCACTTTGTATTTGAAAACCAGACTACAGCATAAACAACCATTTAGAGGAACAAAGACCAAAACAGACTTCTATATACTCAGACTTTACGTTTTCACTGTCATCTAATACCCAACTTTTGAGTTCATTTTTTTGATTTACCTCCAATCATTAGTTATTTTCAAAGGTTTAATTAGATTGCTTCCTTTAATCTAATTATCGTTGATTATATCCGTTTTTAAAAAAATAAAAAAAATAAATAGATCATATCGTTCGTATACATCCTTGATACATTTAATATTAAAAAAAATCCAAAAAACATATTTATACAATTTTACCCTCTTTCACTTAGTTAATTTACAGTACATTTTCTAATTTTTTTTTCATTTTATGATATAACATTAAACTAACCCTTAAATATTATCCACAAAGAATATTTAATACACAAATAATCAAATAAATCGAGAAATAAATCAAGACTTGCATCTACCATAAATATCATAGCTCCAATTCGATTTTAATTTATTATACAACCATTTATTTACTTTATTTATTTGTTATTTTACCATATACATACAGTCAAACATAAATATATACAATGACAATTATTGAATCTGAATATTACACATACTTACATGGTGGTCTTTTACATGATAGGTATGAAAGGGTCAAAAACCTCAATGAAGGTTCATTTGGTATTGTTTCAATTGCGAAGGATATAAAGGATGATGGTAAATTAGTTGCAGTTAAATATAACACAGGTAGATTAAGTGATTTTGAAGCATATCAATCACAGCAAAAGAACCAAACTCATCAATCGAAAGGTATTGATATTAAATCCATTAGTTTAAATTCAAAGACAAAGTCAGTTATGAGAACAAATTCGACATACTCATCAAATTCTCAAAATGTTGAAAAAGATGTTAGTAAATCAATTGTTTTAAGAGAAACAAAGCAAGAAATTTTAATGCTGAAAAAGGTCGATTCTCACCCAAATATAACAAAGTTAATTGATTCGTTTGATACTTTTATGATTTTAGAGTATGCTCCAAGAGGTGATTTACATGACGCAATCCAATTGGGAATTGCACCAGTTGCCACCAGGGATGTTATTGATGTTTTCATGCAATTAATCAGTGCAGTTGAATTTTGTCACAAAAATGGTGTTTACCACAGAGATATTAAACCAGAAAATATTCTGATTGCAGAAGATTGGTCAATTAAATTGACCGATTTCGGCTTGGCAACTGATCATTTAATTTGTAATGATTTTGATGTAGGTAGTGAACGTTACATGGCACCTGAATTATTAGAGCATTCGGATATTGATAGTTATGCAGCAGATAAAGTGGATATTTGGGCTTTAGGTATTTGTTTACTTAATATTGTTTTTGGTAAATCTCCATTTAGATCCGCAAGCTCACAGGATAAAATGTTTTTGCATTTTGCTGCAAATAGAGAAACTTTGTTTGATATCTTTCCATTCATGAGTTATGATTTATTTTCCGTTATGATCCATTCATTAACAATTGATCCTGCAAATAGAGATTTAGAAATGATTAAAAGAGCTTTACTAAATATTGATGTTTTAACTTATGATTATGAATTTGAAGAGGAAGTTGACGATATTAAAGATAAACCATTAGTTGAGGAAATTGAAGAGGATGAAAATAATGAACATAACCAAGACAAACAAGCACACCAGCCACAGGATGATGGTGATGATAATGATAAAGAAAATAAAGAAAATATTATCAATAACGACCCTATTATCAATAACGACCATATTATCAATAATGAACCTATTATTAATAAACCTACAATCCACATAGAAAACTTAGAAAACAACATGGAAGACAATAATAGTAGCAGTGACAGTAGAAAGGTATACATTGATAATAAAGAAAATGTTAATTCAAACAACGATAACAAACCATTTAGTATTCCAACTTCAAAATTATTAGTTAATAGAGATGCGGAACACATCAATTCAATTGATACGTTAGTCGAAGAGGGTGATTCTGAATCAACAATTGCACATCACTCAGTTTCTAAACCGATTACAATTGGTGAGAAATACGAACCTCCACATAGGTTGCTATCTAATAATTCTTTGAGTAGATATAAGAATGAATTCAAGAAAACATCTAGAAGGTATAATAACATAGGAAACAGTAACAATAAAAACAATTACAATTACAATTACAATTACAATTACAACCACAACAATAACAACAACAATAACAACAATAATCATAGAGCAAGACGTTGGAACCCAGCGCATCGTAAGCCATTAAGAATTGCTAATTACAACGTACAAGATGTTAAAAATGCAACATTTAAAGAAGAAACCTTTGATTTTAATAGAAAAGATTTCTTTACACCTAAATCTGTTTTCTCTAATTATATGGAAAAGGCAAATAGAGGTAAGCAACAACTACAACAAAGAAGTGCATATTATAGAAAATATAAAGATTTTGAAAACTCATTATCGTTCAATCATAACGGTAGTCACAAGCATCACAATAATTACAATAACAATTATTATAGTTCTAATTATGGGGATAGAAGAGCATGGCAAAAGAGAAAGAGAAGATCAAGTCACATAATGGGAAACAATAACAGCAATAATTTTAATTTTAATAATAATAAAAATAAGGGTAGCTATAGAACAAGCAATATAAAATCAAAGAACAGCAGAAATGATGGAATGAATCGGTCTCATAATAATAATAATGATCAAAGTTTCTCAGGCCCCAGAAGATTATCTTCAAACATTTCAAATCTTGTTCGTTTGTCAAGTTCAATGAGATCTTCAATCGATGGTAAGTATGTTCCACCAAACGTACGTTTAACTGCGGCACAGTTAATGGGATCTGCAATTTATTCAGATGATGAATACGAACCGGAAATTGATCATGCACAGAGTAATAAACTTATTCATAATGATGATGAAGTATTTGACAGTGGTGACACAGAAGAAGATGATTATGAAGATGATACATTTTCCTTTGAATTAGATCAACCAATACTCTCTCATAATAAGAATAAATTATCAGATGGTAGAATGTTCCAACAAATTCAATCACATGCAATTAATATTTTATCGAAGCAAATAACAGACAGCAAAATATTCGATGATAAGAATCATAATTCAAGAGATGCATCATTGGCAACAACAGTATCAAATAATTACTCAAGTATTGGATCAAATTTGGATGTTTCACCAAAGAGTGGGGGTTATAAAAAATATGTTCCTCCACATCATAGAAGAAATTCGCACGGTGCTGATGCAATGGATAAACCCAAAATGAATATTAATATGAATATGATAAATAATAATACGAATATTCATTTTAATTACCGTTTTACTGAAAATTTTTTAACACAGATTTCATCTTCTGCTCCAACTAAATCATCATCATTTTTTAATGCATCTTCTAGAATGGTCAATCCACATGAACTTTTATCAAATAATGATTTTGATCATTCAGATGGGCAACATTCAGATGATTTATTTGATATTGAAGAAAAATAGGCTTTTTTTTTCTAATTTTTTTTTGAAGTATTTTTTTTTAACGGAACGACAAATTTATTTATAATTTAAGTAATTAACAGTATAATTGAATTTTATTAAAAAAATAATCGTATTGAAGGTATATTTTATATTTCATACACATAAGATCAATTTATTTGTAATCTATTTAGCATTTTTAAATAAATGCCTAGAACCCATTGCAACATTATTACAAAAATGTTTATCAAGGAGAACATTTTCCCATAAAACTGCAACTTCAGTATTTGCTCTTTCAGTTTCATCAATTTCTGCACTATAAACACCATTTTGGACTCTATCTTCAGTTGAATATAAAGTTTTAATATCATCATATCTACCAACTAATTTATCTAAAAATTTTATAATTGCAAGTGTTGATTTTTCAGGTAAGTGTAATGATGATAAATACAATCTTTTAGTGAACGCCAATGCACGTTTGGAGGATCCGCTTTTACTATTAAAGAAAATTGCATTTAAACATCTTAATAATAGTTCAGCTTTTGTTGAAACATTAACTGATGGTTTCAAATTTAATTCAGTAGTTGACAATGGATCCACTAACCTTAAAGTTTTATGAGAGAACTCAATTTCTGTATCTAATGCTAAGTTTGGTAATAAAGAATATAGGTAATCAACAAATTTATTCAAATCAACTCCAACTTTTTTAGGTGGTAAATTTGCAACTAATGAAAATGATGTTATAATACACAATAGAACTTGTCTGACTTCACTACTATTCAAATCCTTATTTTGTAATAATTCTTCAATAATTTCCCTTAAAACTTGCAAGAAATCTCCCATCAAGTCAATATTGACCATATGTCCAAATTTCGATAAACTTTCTAAAACTGCAGCCATTAGTTTTGCAGGTCTTGCTTTTAAAACTTCAAGATAAAATGTCAACAACATCTTCAAAATTTGTGCTTGATTTTTTTCTCTTTGTTCAGCTGTAACTGCTTGTTCTGCGTCTCTCATTTCTTTATCAATTAATTTACGTTCCTTTAAGTTTTTTCTTTCCTTTTTGCTTAAATGAACTCTGTCTTTCTTCTTTAGTTTTGGTGTATCATCATCTTGGTCTCTTAAATTTGGAGAATAATCATTCAAAATTGTCAATGATAAAAAAATATTAATTATACTTTCATCAATGTTGAAATCTCTTCTTCTTATACTTTTAGATAATAATATAACTAATTCTTTAGATATATCACCGTGAGATGCATCTTCAATTAACAAATCATCCAATGTGGTAATACATTTTTTATAAATTTTGAATTCAAATTCATTTTGTGGTCTTTTCATAACTCTTCTTGTAAGAAGTTTAAAAATTTCTTTCCTAAAATTGAAAAATCTAAGTGCACTTCCTAATTCACATGCTGCATTAGTTGCAATTATTCCCAATTCTGCATCAGTTGCTGTGACTTTTGGCTGAGTTGAAAATTTTGATGCTTTTTGTGATAATAAGTCAATATAGTGTTTATAGTTTAAAACTAAATGTTGTTCAAAAAATCTCAATTTTGCAACTTCTTTTGTAACCTTTTCTTTCTTTTCAACTTCAGTTAATGGTCTGATATGATATGATGGTGCTATACTTTTAAAGACTGGGACCATTGCTAGAATTGCTAATTTTGAAGTAAGTGGGTTTTTAGAATTTGCCATTCTTCTCAATCTTGATAGTTGTAAAATATTTTCTTCAGGATTTTGGATTAATTCTTCTGCCATTTCAGCTATATCTTCTTTTGTCTTAATGATTTTTTCTTCAGGTGTCAAGTCTTTGTAAGCTTCATCCTTTTCCTCGTCAAATAATTCTTCTTCAGTTTCAGAGTTCTTTTCATTGTCATCCTTATCTTCATCATCAACTTTAGCATCTTCATCCAATATTTCATCTTCTTCATCTTCTTCATCTGCTTTAGTATCTGATTTTTTGTCTTTTGAATCTTTCACGATAATACGTCTTTGTAAAGTACCATCAGCAGTACGAATAGGTAAACCTTCTTCCCCATCAGCCCCAGGATCATGAAAAGCTCTTGGTCTAGTTTCATAATATTCTAACTCTTCTTCAATTTTTTCATCTTCGTCAACGGGAGCTCTCATCATGAATTCGTCATCATTATTATTATTAAATTCTACATCAGAAATGTCATTATCACTATCAATCCTAGAGAACACAGATGAAGAAAGTTTACTGTCTTCTTCTTTTCTTCTCTTGATGTTTCTCAACTCCGATGATCTTTTTACCTTTCTTTTACCCATGGTTATCTATAAATATGTGACAGACGTTTGGTTCTTTTCAATTTAATTAGTGAAAAAATTCATGATAAAATAAAATATGTGAAAAATTAAACAAAAATTTTCAAGGCGGTGAAATGAAAAAATTCAAAAATTCAAAAATCCAAAATCAAAAGAAATCCCACTCCCTCTTTGATTCTATAACCGGTTTTTCTCAGGCCGAACCTCTGAGGCGAGAGCATGATTCTGCCCGATATTGCAATGAAACCAGGTCTCCTTAGGTTTATTCACGTTTTTCTAATACCTGTGTTTGGTTTTGAAAGCTCTGTCACATAATATCACATCCAATTATGCTCAGCCTAGCTCTAAAACGTTCTCTTAATCAAGCATTCAGTGCTAGACATTTCCATGCTGGCGCTTCGATATTAGCTGCTAAGATCTTTGATATGCCTGCAATGTCTCCTACTATGGAAGCAGGTGCTATTGTTGAATGGAAGGTTAAACCAGGTGAAAAGTACAATTCAGGTGATCCTTTATTAGATATTGAAACTGATAAGGCAACTATTTCCGTTGATGCAATAGATGACGGTGTTTTAGCTAAGATTTTACTTCCTGATGGTACAAAAGATATTAAGGTCGGTACTCCAATTGCCTATATAGCTGAAGATGGTGAAGACTTAGCAACATTAGAATATCCTCCACTTCCAACTGAATCAGCTGCAGCTCCGGCTGCCGCTTCAGCACCAGCTACTGAACCGACACCAACACCAGCACCAGCTGCTGAACCAAAATCAACGCCGGCACCAAGCTCTGCCTCCGCATCAACCCGTTTTGCAAATCCAAACCAAGTGTTATTTCCATCTGTTGAACTTTTATTATATGAAAACAATATTTCAAAAGATGAAGCTTTCTCTAAGATTCCTGCCACTGGTCCACATGGTAGACTTCTTAAAGGTGATGTTCTTGCATATTTAGGTAAAATATCACCATCTGAGAATACTATACTTGCTGAATATCTTGAAAAGAAATCACATTTAGATCTTTCGAACATCGAATTAAGAGAATCAGTACCAAAGAAAGAAAAAGAATCAAAAACTTCAAAGCCAAAAGTTAAAGAACCAGTTACTGTTAACGAATCATATCCATTAGATATAGAAGTTGGTTACCCACAATTACAATCATTCAAAAAAGCTATTGCGAAGGCAATCTCATTAACCGAAAAGGAAGTTTACGCATATAATTTAAACCCTGTATCAGATTTAGATGATCCGTTATTTGATGACATTATTGCACCTTTAAGAAATGCCGAAAGATTCACAATTTCATATAAACTAAACTCAGATGAGACTGAAATTTCATCCCTTGACGTTACACTTACATTAAATGAAAAATGTTATGATGCTAATGAGAGAGCAACTTTATTCATTTCTAAATTTAAGAATAACCTCACCGAAAATTTGAAAGATTTTTAATATAAAATATTTATAATCTTGTAATTATATATATATACAATACAAATATTAATCAATTATTAAGATTTGTGTAAACTGAAGGTATTGCTTTTGCGAAAATATTAAGTGTATAATAAGAACGCGTAACATGAATCAGTGTCTATGTAAAATCCATGAAACATAGTCAACTTTTTTCAAGTCACATCTACAAAATAGTAGTGCATCCAGCAAAGACAGCATCTACTTTTGATGGCCAAATTTATTTGATACCAGATATGCTAATAGATAATTTTGAACCCTTGAATAAAATCGAACATGCTACACAATCACCAATAAAGTATTGCTTTGTATCCCATGCACATAGTGATCATTATAGAGGGTTAACAAGACAAATACATCAATCGCCAATGCCCAAATTCATAATGGCACAGACAACAAAATATTTAATATTTTTACAAACAGAAAAAACAAACTCGATTAATGAATTTGAAAAAGGTTTAAAATTTGTATTTATATCCAATTTTCATTGTATCTGTAGTGTAATGATATTGCTCAAAAATTCAAGTAAAGGAATAGAGAAAAAGGTTTTATATTAAGGAGACGCAAGATTTGACAATAATGTAAATTCAATCCTCCGAGCATCAAGTTTTTTATCACCTTTGTATTCGGACCAGAAAAATTAAATATTTTATGTTTAGATACAACTTTTATGTATAGAATGGACAATATGGAAATTGTTGAAAATTATAAAGGTATTCAAAAGCTAATTAACTTGGTTGAAGAATATCCAAAGGGAACAAAATTTCACCTTGTTGACACAACTTATGGATATGCAAAAATTTGGGTTAAGCTATTAAACTATTTTGCCAACTCTTGTAATTTTAAAATGTATCATCTGGTTTTTAAATGGATTTAAATGCTAAAACAAAATTTCAGAAATTGGTGAATTTGAGAATCAAATTATTGTTTTTGATAGGGTTGAAAACCTTTCAAATATTCAAGTTGATGATACAAAATACTCATTTTACATTGGAAATTTAGGTAAGAAATCCGATGAACAAATGATAAAAATTAAACAGGCAATTAATATAAATAAACATGAATACATTAGTGTTTGCTTACCGAAACAACAGGAGGGATTTCGTGAAATAGCCAAAATTGGAGTGAAAAATAAATATAGAGGTATATTTATGTATGATGATGGATATACTGAAATCAAATTTACACGAGATTATACTAAAGGCCCAAATGAGGAATATCTACCCATTGAGATTAAAGTACTTTATTCAAGACACAGTTCGTATAGTGAGACCCAAAAATTTGTAAATATGTTCAGACATAAACCATTTGATATATATCCCATAACTGAATCCTTTAAGAGATGGCAGACTGGGTTCAATATGCGGAACTTATATGATATTAAAAATGCTATATATGATTCACGCCTGAGAAAAGTGTATGAAAGCTGCAATAATGAATTAAAAGATAATCCAGATATCAAAAAAATAACCAGTAATTGGACATCAACATCTATAAATAACGAAAAAAACGATGTAAACAGCAAAAGTTTTAGTAGCATATCAACCGTAAGAGATTTTGACTTTACTCCAATAGGTCAAGATGTTGGACGTCTCAAAGAAAATCAAAGCTTTGATAATAGGAAACGGTAATTGTTAAAATATAAAAAAAAGTTATAAGAACTCAGATTAATGAAAAAACTAAACGTGAAATAAGAAGACTTCAACCTATGTGTGGTTCAGCGGTTTACAATATTAATGAAACATCTGTGAAGTTGATATCTAGTAAAAGAGATAGGAACATAGATTCTTATCTAACAATCAGAGCAAAGAATAAAAGACTTGTGAACTTAGAGTCAACTTTGGAGAAAGTTTTAGGTGATATACATATAATGTGAAACTGAGCCTCCACGGTCACGTGCGCTCATGATGTGGTATTCAGATTTCATTTTTTCAATATTTTGTGTAATACGTATAGGATATAAAGCACAGGTTTATAGAGGAAGAGAAAATTAATTGAATCAATAGCTATGAAATATTACGACTCACATTGTCATTTAGCACCGGATATAACGAATACTAAATTTAACAATGAAGTTATACCGATATTAGAGAGTTTAAATAATACAATAAATTTAATGATGACAAACCACATTGATGAAAAGTTAATAATATCAATATTAAACAATCCTAATATAGTAAACAATGAACATATTATGGTTAATATGGGTATACACCCATGGTATACTCACCTATATACGTTTTTAACAAAATTTGATTATGAAACTGATGATGAATTTAAAAAACGACATTACGAAGACATACTTGAAAAATATTCGAATAATGAAAAATACAGTCATCCAATTAATGATCTGCTTGGTGAGCTCCCGATGCCTATAAATATTATTGAAAAAATTGAAATGTTTGAAGGCATACTGAAAAAAGATTTGATTGACAAAAGGTTGAATATCGGAGAAATTGGAATTGATAAACTTGCACGGATCCCCAATACAGGATATTTGGGAAATCCGGAATCTTCGAAATCTGGACTTTCGAATTACAAAGTTAACTTGGAACATCAAATCAGAATATTTAAATTGTTTTTAAATTTGGGGGTGAAGTATGATAAAAAATTCTCAATCCATTGTGTATCTGCACATGGACAAATTTTTCAAATCCTAAAATCTCTAAATGGTAAGGATGGTAGCCTGATTAACTGTGTTATGCATTCATACAGTGGTAGTTTGGATCATGCAAAAACTTTATTAAATTTGAAGAATATAAAGGTCTGGTTTGGTTTAAGTGATATAGTTAATTTGTATAAATATGAAGAAAATAATCATGATGATAATTCTCATGTCAATGATAAATTACAATCTTTGCTTGATGGAATTTCCGATAGAGTTTTAGTGGAAACTGATTTAGGAATTGATAGAATGGGTCCTGGCTATTTAAAATATATTCAAAAAGTCGTCAAAAAATTAGGATTTTTTGAGCTTAAAGAAGATAAATTATTGGACAATTGGTATATATATAATAATTTATAGTTGTAAAGAATTCTGGAATTCGTTTTTATTTAATTTATAGAATACACTATATAAAGTACAAACAAAAGGATAGTGGTAGATAAGCATATGAATTGAACCTAACTGATGAAAACTTTTATCAAAACACAACAACATAATAACGAGAAAAAAAACATAAAATAAGACCAAATAGGAAAAGATATATGAAAGCATAACAATAGTTTATAATAACACCAAAATTAACAGTTAAGTCAATTATCATCGAACCAACTTAAGTAAAACAAAAAAAAGATCCCTGAAATAAAATAGACTAAGATAAAGTATGAAATAAAAAGATAAAATGTGCCATATGTATGTTTAGAAAAGAAAATATGTAGGAGATAAACAAATAAAAAATCATGAATCCATCAACCAAACCACGGAATAGTTTTATTCTTACATGATTTGATACATTTAAGTGCAAACACCAATTCTTTATAACTTGAATGAGGAGTTTGATCAACTGGGATTTTTTTTATTATTGGAAATTCTATATCGATCGAATTAGTGATAGCAGATGATTCATTTTCTGAAGAAATTGGAGATAATGAAGATAAAGTGAAATTTGTAACTTGAGAACAATATCGTTCAACTGATGAAAAAATTGATGCTGAAGTTGTTGATCTTGAAGACACAATTTGTTGAGCTGGTTCTAATTGGATTATATCATTCAATATTTCATCTTCTAATATAATTTGTGGTTGAATAGAAGACCTAGCTTGATAAGCAATTGTTGTATCATTTTCAATGGCGAATGTATTATCAAATTCGTCATCATCATCATCAGCATCATCATTATTTAACAGTGAATTACTTCTTGATCTTGTAGATTTATTACTTCTTACCGTGTTTGATCTACTCCTTCTTCTGTTTCTATTTCTACTACCACGAGATCTACGTGGGACACAATAATCCAATGGTAATGTAATTCTTGTATCAATATCAAAACTCAATTCCCTACCAATATTTAACTTATAAAATATTGAAGCAAAAGAATTTGCATTGTAAGAAACCAACAAAAATTGTTCATTTGGTAAAATTAAACGTAGAGTATACGGCTTTAAATGGAAATCTGAAGCATTACCAAATTTAACTAATTGTTGTAAAGACATGGATTTAAACAAATGCGATTTAAAATTTAATAACTGTGCATCTTGTGGTGTATAATCAACATCCAAAATTGAATTTATATCAGGTTTATAATTTAATAATTTATGGATGTAAAGTAAATCTTGTGACTTTCTTTCGGTCTCAGATAATACAACATAATTATAAGATTGTTCACAATTTCTAGGTTGTCTCTTAGATGATGATATTTTATCAAAAAATCTTGAAAAAGGATTAGAAAGTGAAGATGAGGAAGTGCTTGAAACTGAAGAAGATCTTGATATTTGTGAACAGTTAGTTGAAAACATTGAGCTAGTACTTGAATTTGAAGTTAATATGGGCTTTGGTTGGACTGGAGTTATTGAGTTATTAATCGAAGATGAACCACTAAATGAAAAATTATTGAATAAGTTGGTTGAAGAGCCAACACCTTGACCAATATAACTAAATTTTGAAGAGTTTTTAGATTTTACATTTAAATTTGGATCAACAAAATTTGTACTTAATTCATTAAACAGGTGGGCAACAATCCTATCATATTCCGATTTCACATTGTAGAAATTGATTTGAGTCGAATTGATTTCCATCACTAATGGTCTATATGACAAACCATTTGTGTTTGAAAGACTGTTTAAATAGCTATTAGACTCGTCTGCATAATACACGAGGGATATGTGATGGACAGACGGAGTATATTCAGGGGGATCAAGAGGTGATAAGGATTCAGAATAAGATGGCGGATTGTCCATGATTGGATTGGATGGATGGAACTAATGTACGAAGGAAGAACAAATGAATAACTGAAAGAAAAGGAAGAAAAAAAGGCTGTTTTCAAAAAGGATGTAAAACAAGGATTAAAAAACAGGAAACCGGCTAATTGTCTATCCCTGTGAGCCCGTTATCTACAATTACATGCGATGGGTCTGGTTGTAATACACTGTTTACAGCAGAAATTGCCACAGATCAGACACTACACACTCCATCCATGCTGGCCCTGCTGTAACCACCCTACAACCCCCCTGTAACCGTCTAGAACCACCACCCAACCCCCGACCCCTCCTCTTTCTCTTCGTCCTACACCTTCGCCATCACACCAGAACCCCACCACGATCTCGCAATCCCCAAAACGGAACAATAGACACCAGCCTTTTTTTAAATTAAATTAATCCATTTTTTCAATTTTCCTTCTTTTCCGCTCCCTGCGACATCTTCTTTTGTCGCGTTGGCAACATGAATCGCCATTCGTGCTGATGAACAGCTGCTGCCAGTATTCTGTCGTGGTTCTGGCAGTTGCTCTTCCCCATCCACCAGCCATGTCATCCGTCTCGCTTTCAACCTATCATAACACATTTCCTCGAGTTGTATATCCAACAGAAACGTACACAGAGGTGTATGCTGGCAGACAGTATATCCTAGCAGACGCATTCTCTACAGAAAAGGACCTTAGCTCAACTTTCAATTTGGGTGTGTATAATCTTTCTAAGATTGATGATTCCCTTATTCCTATTGACCCGCTTTGTCTAGTTACCTTACTATCGATTTTGAAGAAAGAAAATGCTAATTTCCCATCATCCAAAGATGAAGTTACCTATACTCTCAACCCATGTACCAAATCGACAATATCTATCCTTTCATATCACGCAGCAATAGACGACCAATTGCCTATTTTGATTGAAGATCATAAAGACAAATCAAATAAGTCCATTGTTAGGAATATTCATCATTCTAAAACAATTAATGTTCTAAATACTTCAAAACTATCAAATACTGACAAGTTAATATTCAACTCAATTAATGAAAAATTATTTGATTTTTATACTTTATCAGTTCTGAATTTAAGCGATTCTGAAATACTACAATATTACTCTCTGTTCAATTACACCTTTCCCTCAAATTTAATACTTCCAATATCTAAAGTAATGGGTTCCAAGACAAGAGTTCATTTACTAAAACGTAATGATTTTCATATCAGAAATCCAAATATTTATTCATATTTTGCTAACACAATTGTCACTAAATCGAATAGACTTGCCTATGAACAGGAATCTATAAAAATTTGCCAAAATGCGAAAGAGCTATTAAATGATTTAAACAGCATATTTGAATCCCAACTATTTTGGAATGAAGATTCGGAAACTGCTGAAATTTTGGATTTTCAACTTGCCAGTTATGTCTATTGCATTAACCATATGTCTACCAATATTCCACTGTTCAAAAATGTTATTTTAGAATACCCAAACTTACTTACTCATTCAAATAGGATAATTTCTCCTTTTGTATAGAGCTTTCTGTAAATAAATATAAATAATGGACGTATTTCGAAAAAAAAAATTAAAAAAAAATGAGCCCCTCATTAAAATCTAAAAAACCAAGGTTTTCTTATTATATATTACTAGCCAGATATCTTTCTGCTTCGTTAATATTCATGAACTCTACCGAAAGTACAGTTGAAACACATGGCAATAATTACCTCATTTCAATTCCATTAGCACCATCTTTGCAAACTATATTATCAAACCAAAATGATGAAAAATATTCATGGTTATTTTCATTAACGTCAAAATCATTACCGATATCAACAATTTCAATCAAACTAAAGTTAAAACTGAATAAACAAATTAGCAGTAATACAAAAAGAAATATTTTATTTGATGTTTTTGAGTCGTTATCTTCGCCTATTGAAAAATATAACTTCATCGGATTAATTTTACCTACAAAAGTAAGATGGTATTTGTTATCCAAGCATCAAATCATAAAACATTTGAGAAAATACACACATACAGAATCTACTAAATCTGGAAATATTAGAAATTTAATTGATGATATTAAAACCGGCAAAGTTACAGAATCTGTTAGAGACGAATTTATTTATTCCATTATTAATGTGTTAATTAATTTTTGGGATGAGAGTAAATTATTAAAGAATTCAGACTTTAGAAGATTTAAAAATATTGGTTTTATAAATAATAATCAAATCACATTAGAAAGTATCAGTGTTGCATTAGATAACCTAAAATCGCAGAATTTGGAATCATCATCAATTGAAAATAATTTTTCATATGTTGAAATAATATTTGATATGTTATTCAATATTTATAACTCTCAAAATACGGACTTAGAAATCAATAAGTTTTCAATTTATTTGGTTCTTTCATGTATTTTAAATAAATGTCAATATAGTGAAGATATTGTGTTTAATTCACTATGTCTTAACCCACGACGTTTAGCAGCAGCAATCTATAAATCGAGATCTTCGATTTGGGATGTTATTTATAATATTGAATATTTGAAAATCAAAGATTCAAATACCTGGAATATAATACTAAATGCAACAAAAAATGAACAAAATGGTAGGCTGAGAACAAGGACTAAGTACCAATCATTCAATCAACTAATTTTTAAAATTATACCTGGTGTACCATGTGCAGTTACGAGATGTAGTAAAATAGTTGATGATTACGATGTGATAGTTGATCGAATATGTGATGTTCAAGATGCTACATCAGAGTCTAGAGGGTTTTGTATTGAAGAAAAATTAGATGGTGAAAGATCTGTTTTACATATTTGGAGAGATCCAAATAATACTGAAAAGTTAATCATGAAATTTTTTAGCAGGAATAAAATTGTTCAACCTTGGTATGGTTCTTATGTTGGAGATCCAAATGGTATTATTTCGAAGTATTTAAAACCTGAATATTTCAAAGATGTTGACAATTTGATTTTAGATGGTGAAATGATTACTTACGATGAAAATAAAGGTATGTTATTAGGGTTTCAAGATGTTAAAAGATGTTGTGAGTTATTGATGTCAAAATTGAATGGCGGTGAAGATTTGAGAAATGAATTAATTTTTAATAAATTCTTGATTTATGATATTTTATATTATAATAATGAAAGTTTACAACTAGTTGAGCTAAAGGAACGTAAAAATAAGTTGGTTCAATCATTAAAGAATTTCAGTTTTAATGAATGTAAATTTTTTGAAATTCATAAATGGTATATTGGTTATAATTCAGAAGATATAAAAACAACAATGAGAAATGTTGAAAACAGGAACGGTGAAGGCTTAGTTTTGAAAGCTTGGGATTCGTTTTATTATGTTGGCACAACTTCTCCAAAGTGGGTAAAACAAAAACCTCATTATATTCATGATTTTATTGATGAAATAGATATTCTTATTATTGGGAAAGAAGGTGGGAATTATATTTGTGCATTATTCGGTGATGATAATAGTAAGCATAAAGATTGGTATGTGAGTTTTTGCCTCGTTAGATTTGGATTTGATGCAAAATCAAAGGATGCAATTGATGAGAAGACAAAAAGTTTTTGGATACCTTATGTTAGAAATAGATCTGAAATAGAGTTTGAGGAATATAGAGTGAAGTTTGGTACTTTGAAACCAAATTATTGGATACATCCAGAAAACAGCGTTGTAATTACAGTTAAAGCAGCAAATTTCCTTACTTCTAATGAACAAATACCTACAAAATTTATATTAAACACTACATTAAGACATCCAATTTGTATTGCAATTAGGCATGATAAATCTTATTTTGAATGTGACACGGTTTCTGATTACGAAAATAAAATTTTACAACACAAAAAATTTTCTGATAATTTTGAAAATAAAAAGAAAAATATTAAGAGAAAACTGATAACTAAAAGAGATCAACAATTGAAAAATATAAACTCAAATTTCACCAAAATTTTTGTTAAAAAAGATGATTTATTTAAAGGTATTACCTTTTGTGTTAAATCAGATTGCCTTTTTGATCATGAACTGAAAGGAATTAATGAAATCAATGGAATTTTAGAATCTCATGGTGGAAAGCTAATTACAAACCCTTCACACTACAAGGGTGAAAATTTAGTAATAATCGCTGATAAGTATACACTGGCGGTATCTCACTTATCTAAAACTTTCAATATTTTTAAATTTAAATGGTGTTATGAATGTATTAAGTCAGGGAGAATAGTTAATTTGGATATATCACATTGTTTAATTGTGGATGATGAATTAAAAAAATTAGCAAGTCTGAACATCGACCAATTTGGTTGCAACCATACCGTGGTGTACAATGAAGACCAACTTTGGGAAATTTCAGAAAAATATCAACTGGCTGAAGTTGACACAAATGCAAAATTAAATGATGAACAATGTGATAAATTGCTTCTTCCTTATTGTAATAAAAACATGATTCTTATAGGATATGAAAAATACATGTGTTACCAACGTGAAATTGTTGAATCTTACATTATTCTTTTAGGTGGCAATATTATAGAGACTTTTGAACAAGCTGATTATGTAATCGTCCCAGATAACGAGATGTCCAAGGAAATACAGAAGAAAAACCCACAGATGAAGGTGGTAACGGGAAATTTTATAATTGAGATGTGCACTCGGAAAGAAAGCGAGTGAATTCATAGTGGTTGATTTTGTTACCATGTAGACTCTCTTTGTAGATTAGCTAGTTCAACAATGTTACAACATATTAATAGACAGGGTGCACTGAAAAATGTGTCCCAAAGTTCTGTACGATACATTACTATCCAACCAGCAACTACAATTACTACACAACCTGTCTCATTAGAATCCTTTCAAAGTAAATCAAACAATGACGATATATCAAAATTACCTATAGTTGATTACAATACAGTTGAATCTATTAGCTCATCTACTTTCAAAACAATTGGAACACCAGCGTCATCATTATCTGTCATTGCACCGCCATCTATTCCAGTTCATGTTAAAAAAGGATCACTTATGAGTATTTATTCGTTTGCAAAGAATACAAATAACTCCATCAAAAGTAAATGGGAGTTTATACAACCGCTACGTCGTTTTTGGTTGACAGGGGATACTTCAAGTTATCAAAGTATTATTGGTACTGTACCATTGCAATTATTAGTTAGCGCATATGACCAATTTGACACTTCGAAAAGCTCTGGTACTAAAACGTTTGTGAACTTAACTTTAGATGGTAGTGTGGATTGGATATTATTTGAAACAAACTCATTACAATGTTACACAGGAGCATCTTTGAATGTTAAGATCGAAAGCTTGCCAAAACAACTACATTATGGCTATAAAGGTAGAGGATATGCATGGCTAAATGGTCGTGGTTTAGTAAGTGTTGCTGGTAATGGTAATATTTTTAAGGTTGGTTTAGGTGTTGGTGAAGAAATTAGAGTTGAAAGAAGTAAAATTTTTGCAATTAGTGTAAAGGAATTAGCTGAGTTGAATAATGAAAATTGTATCAAATCTGAGATTTGGAACTCAGTCGACGGATTATTCCATGAAAAGAAAGGAAATACAACAAACACTCAAACAAAACTTGAACCAAAATCCATTAAACTGTTTAATAATAAAATTGTTGATGAGACATTGACAATTACTTGGAAATATATTAAAAGTATGAACGAAATTTTCCAATCAGGTAAATCTAAGTTACTGGATTACGTTATAGGTAATGGCCAATACGTTGTTATCAAAGGTCCACGTACAGTTTTAATTGAAACAGGTAGTGGTAGGGATAATTTTGTTGTTAGATCAAATGAGCTATTGACGAATAAGGATAATATTGAAGAATTGGAGAAAATCGTCAAACAAGAACAAGAATGGAGTAAACCAGACAGTCAAATTGGTGATAATTTAGGAGTTGTTACTATTTCTAATGGTAAGGCGACCTACAAGAACCTGCCTAATTTTGATGAAGAAGTGAAAAGAATTGAAGGTCTTAAAAATAAAAAATAGATATATAGACTAATATTATAGAACTCGAAATTTGTAACTGAATAAAGGAAATAAAATAGCATGAAAATGTGGACTCAGTCGTGGTCGTTTAATAATTGAAGAATTGAAATTTTTGGTTGATGAAGGAAAAATATAATACAAGTTTTCAAAAATAGACAATCTGAACTTTCAAAAAATATTTTTCTAATGACTTTTAAAGATTCCTTATAGCAGTTGTACAAACACTAAAACACTGATGTAATTGTCAATATTGACTAACTGCCCCATTGTTTTTTCCTTTAGTTGTAGAAATAAACATTGAATAAAATTTGACTTTCTCATAAAACTACAAATTACATTAACGTTTTGTAACAAAATGATAAAAAATAAATTGAAAAATCTGTGAACAAAGTACAATTTAGCTTTAAAATAAATATAAATGAGTAAATAAGATTAGAAATACAATTACGAAGTTACTAGCTATTTTCTCCATCGGTGCTGGGATGTAATCAAAATTCATGTAAAAATCAACATTATTACGTAATAGTCACTTGTGGTGAACTCCACAACTAAAAATTTATCAAAAGGAGCGATATCTTTTATCTTCTTATGAAGGAGATGGTTTTGGCTCTTAGGAGGGCGTTGTTCTTTTCACAAACAGGATATCAAACATGTCGGGTCTAGAAAGTATGTATATCAGCAGATTGACTTTCAATTTGTTTAGAATTACTAACATCATCCACAGACTCTCTTTTTCAACTTAAATTTACATCTAAACAACTCAACAGACAAGCAGCCAAGGCTGGTAAGGAAGAAGAAGCAGAAAAAAAAAGGGTTAAAAAGGCTCTAACACAGGGTAATAACGATATTGCACAAATATATGCCCAAAATGCAATACGGAAATCCCAGGAACGTCTTAATTTACTTCGACTATCATCAAGAATCGATGCAGTTGCGTCACGTATTCAAACTGCTGTTACGATGAGAGGTGTTACTAAAAACATGTCCTTTGTCGTCAAAGGAATGGATAAGGCAATGGAAAGTATGAACTTAGAACAAATCACTAAAGTCATGGATAAGTTTGAAGAACAGTTTGAAGATCTTGAATCATCCACTAATTATTATGAAAATGTATCCAACCAAATGAGTGTTAGTACCCAGCCACAAGGTGAAGTTGATCTTTTAATGCAGCAAATGGCAGATGAAGCAGGCATTGAAATGAAACACAAGATTGGAGAGACGAAGGTTGATGGTTTAAGCACTCCCGCTGTTGCTAATGCAGCTCCTTCTGTGGAAGAAAACTCTCTCAATGAAAGGCTCCGTGCACTTCGTAATTAAATTGTGTAGACTATTAGTTAACAATAACAACTTAATATCATAATTACTTAGTAACCAGTTTTTGTTTCTTTGTTTAATCTTTTCCACTGTTTTTAATGAGCTTGTTTCAACATATTGTGGCTGGAACGAGATTTGAGATTTCAGAAAATTTTATCGGATTTTCATGTGATGGCTACGCATACTTAAAATTCACACATATGCTATACATACCATACTGCAGTTATTTGTACTATATTGAATTTGTCTTTACCCATGTCATATTAACATATCCTCAAGCGGGATTAGCTGTTTTCCTAATGAGTTATTTTATAACCAATTCATGTATCCATTGGCATACTGCATAATCATTTTCCATCATTTTCCTATTTCGTAAGTTATTGCTTGCATATTTCCTATGATTAAACGCATTATTCATTCTAAATGGCATTAGCATTTTGCTAATTATGAAAATTATCCATTCAGTATTGTAACATTATTATTTTGTTCAATTGGTTGCATATGTTTCATAATTAATTATTTCCCAACATTGTACTATTTGTATTTTCATTTTAGCGTCTCACGGCATATTCTGACATTTTTCAGACAGGAAGTGCTTTTGCCATTTCTTTCTTTTATCGTAGTTTTTCCTATCCTTCTTGCCCTACGACACTGTTTTCACTCAAATACTGAATCCACCGTCATGGCGGCACAAATACCAGATGGTGAGTACGACTTGGACTTTTCTGCGTTATTTTCTAGTACACAGTCTGAAATATTTGGTATTAGATATGGTTTCAAACCTGACACAATAGATCAATCATCGTCGTCGAGATTTTATATTGATGATTCTGAACAACCGGATACAGATACCAAAGAAGTCCCCTGTTATTTAGTTTTTGAATCAAAAGTTAACGAAAAAGCAATTACTTCAGATCATAATAAAGATGAGCATATTTATTTTGAAGGACGATCTGGACCAAATGTTTCATCAAGCATCTCGTCAGCAACTTCAACGAATGAGAGCACTTCAAGATCTGATTATTTTCTTTGTTATGATGATGTCAGTAAGTCTTTCAAAATTGATACATTTAATGGTTTTATTAAAATGAATAAATCAAGAGAATCTGAAAGAATATCGAAATCAATATCTAAAATATCTAAATCGTCAAAAGCAAAACCAGCTTATAATTCAACCTCTTTAATGCCATCATATCTTGATTCACTGCTTTCAAACTTTAGCAATTCAAATTTGTTGAATGGTGACCAAAGTACTACTACTATTGGTAATAATACTACCACTACCACTTTTAATACTATCCCTAACGCTACTGCTGCAACCGCTACTACAACAACTACAGCCATAACCACCACTACGAATACTAGTTTAATTTCTTCAACAGGATCATACAACGTAGTTAATAATCTGAATATACCCATTGAGCACACAAAATCCACAACACCATATGGTAAACTGTTAACTAGTATTTCACCAATACGTAAACCAGGATCACCAGCCCACTCACCATCAATTAAATCAAAATTAGCTGGAAAAAGCTTATCTCCGTCCCCATCCCTTACTCGACCATTATCGCCATTAGTTTCTACATCACCTCTAAATGCATCTACAACTCCATCATCTTCAAGAGGACTATCACAATCTTTACAATCTCCGTCTCCCGTATTGAAAACTTCAAGAAGTGGCTCAAGTAATGGCGGTACGGGGTTAAGAAAGCCACAAAAGAGTTTACTATTGCGAAAGGCCGAACGTGCAGTTGGTATTAACAAAGGCAATCGATATAAATCTAGAGTATCATCAGCTGCATCACCATCATTGGGATCCTCAGTTCAAAGAAGAACAAACGATAAGCTAACCTCAAATATCAAAAAGGATTTGGATAATGATTCTAAGGAGTTTAGACTTAGACAAACTGAACGTGAAAGAGAACGTCCAATTAAAGAGGCAAGACCTGAACAAGCTGCATTTGAATTAAATTTAACTTTCCCTCCTGCTTCAAAGCCTTCTTCAAAAAGTATTCCTGAATCTGTTACGAAACAAGCTGCTAGACCTATTACACAACCTATTTCCGTTTCAAAAGCAGTTTTACCATCGGTTTCCAAAAGCATGTCAATACCGGACTCTGGATCAGTTAACGTCAGTAATATCACATCAAAGGTAAACCCAATACGGAAATCAGATGAGTCTACTAATATGAAGCCTATTAGAAAATCACCATCACCTTTAATTAGTGACGATGAACTAGAGAAATTTACATCGTTTGACGAGAATGCTATTATGTCAGAAGATGAAGGTGATAAAACAATAAATTTTAACAATGCATCTAAAAAAATTGAAAAGTCGAATACTGAGAATGATGATATAGATGATGATTTTAATTTGGATTTTTCGGATTGGGAAGACGCTGATGCACTTAGTGGTCCAATTATTTTTGAAGATACTGAAACTGCAGGCAACAGTGATTTTAATTTAATTATTGAAGATGATCCAATTAAAACTAAACGTGAAAATGAAAAGGAAATGGAAAAACGCCGTCAACAAGAAAGAGAAGACACTCTACAATTCAAAGAAGAATTGGCAAGAAAGGAAAGGGAATTAAAAATGCAACAAGAAAAGAAACAGAATGCCACTAAAAAAAAAACAAAGCAATTAAAACCACCTAAAACTGCATCAAAGACCGTGCCCACTATGCCTGGCCATAAAATCGATGATGATAGAGCAGAAGTCAAACCGTCTACAATCACAGAAATTGAACAGGACAAAGCTTTCGACGAAGCGTTTGACGAGGCATTTGACGATATCTCAGATGAAGAAGATATATCGGAAGAAGAATAGAGATTTGTATAGCATTGTTACATAAATAGTAAACCCCATATAACATAGAGTAATATATTCAAAAGACAATTTCATATGGCTCGTACCGCGAGTTGGAATATTTCAATGTCTACTTTTCATTAGTTTGGCTTTCGTGTTCCTGACAAACCTCTTTTTTTGCATACAGTCAGGATCTAATCTGCAGAGATGAGTGAACTCATAGGACTCAACCTAACAGATTTGCTGATCCAATTGAATGATACCATTATTTCAATGAATTTTAATTTTCCCTTATATCCGACACCTCAGCAATTACAATTTATTGAAAACAAATCAAAACCTATTCAAATATCAATTTCATTATTAATAATTGCGATTACATTTTTATTGTTTGTTTTCAGAAAGACCCATAAGAGAGTTGAAAAGCCATTTAAGTTTGAAATTGAATTTCCTGAAGCTTCACAACCAAATTGGAAAGGTAAAAGACTAACAGTACCTGATATTTACCAGCCTGAAGATCCTGAATACATTTATTGCTACTGCCCTGCGACATCTCAGTTGTTGGGTAAATTCAAGTCACATTCACCTGAAGAAATTGATTCAATTATTAAAAAGTCCCAGGTGGCACAACTAACGTTTTATAATGATCCAAAATTTAAGCACAAACGTAGAAAGTTTTTACGAACATTAAGTGAATTTATAATTAAAAATCAAAAAGAATTGGCAAGAGTTGCATGTAGAGATTCAGGTAAAACAATGGTTGATGCATCAATGGGTGAAATTATGGTTACGCTAGAAAAAATTAATTGGATTTTAAAACATGGTGATTCAATTTTAGAACCAAGTAAAAGACCAGGACCATCAAACATGTTAATGAAATATAAAAATGCCGAAGTTTGGTACGAGCCCTTAGGTGTTGTAGGTGCTGTTGTTTCATGGAATTATCCGTTTCATAATTTACTGGGCCCAATTATTGCTGGTGTTTTCAGTGGTAATGGTGTTGTTATCAAATGTAGTGAAAGAGTCAGATGGAGTAGTGAATTTTTTATGAGTGTTGTTAGAGGTGCATTAAAGATTTGTGATATTGATGAAGATTTAGTTCAATTAGTTTGCTGTTGGGGTAAAGATGCAGATGCTGTTACTGGTAATCCAAGATTGAACCATCTAACATTTATTGGTTCAAGACCAGTTGCAAAAAAAGTTGTTAAAAAGGCAAGTGAAATTTTAATCCCAGTTGTTGTTGAATTAGGTGGTAAAGATGCCATTATAATCTGTGATGATTATATTAAACAAAAGGGTGTTGATGGAATTGCAAGTGTTTTATTGCGTGGTACTTTCCAAAGTGCCGGTCAAAATTGTATTGGAATTGAAAGAGTAATTGTATGTGGAGATCGTTCAAATTATGAAATGTTAGTTGAAAGATTGAAGGAAAAAATAGATTTATTCCACTTAGGTAGTGATATTGACCAAGGCGAAGAAATTGACATGGGGGCAATGATTATGGGTGGGCCGAAATTTGATGAGTTAGAGAAATGGATTTCTGAAGTTCAAGAATCTTGTAATGGTAATGTTTTATGTGGTGGTAAAAGATTTATTCATCCTAATTATCCACAAGGTCATTATTTTCAACCAACATTAATCAGTGATTTAAATCCAAATAGTAAGATTGCTCAAAATGAGGTTTTTGGCCCCGTTTTAAGTTTAATTTATGTTTCAAGTGATGAAGAAGGTATTGAAGTTGCAAATAATTCTAAGTTTGCACTTGGTGGCTCAATTTTCACAACTGATAGGGATCGGGGTTTTAAATTATGTAAGAAGTTCAAAACAGGTAATGTTGCAATTAATGATTTTGCAACATTTTATGTTTGTCAATTACCATTTGGTGGTATTAAAGGTTCAGGATATGGTAAATTTGGGGGTGAAGAAGGGCTACGTGGTTTATGCAATGAAAAGAGTGTTTGTTATGATAAAACAAAATTTATCAGTACATCGATACCAAATGTTATCGATTATCCAATTAAAAATGGCAAAAGAGCATGGACGTTTGTCTCTTCGATGAATCAAGCAGCTTATGATTATAGTTTATTCGAAAGAATTAAAGGTATTTATAAATTGGCTAAAAATGCTAATTAAGGTTCTATAAAAGAAATAAATAAATAAAGACATGTATAATAAAAAAATATGAAAAAAAGTATATTAACTTAATGATTTTTCAGTATTTTTGAAAGCAGTGGTAAATTTCTCAGCATAAGTTTTATAAGTAGAATCAATATCGTTTGTGAGTTTTTTAATAATATCCTTTGAGCCATCGACATTTTTTAAATCTTTCATAAAGGTTGATCTAATTGCAGTCAAACTTGTTTTAAAACTAACATTTGATCTATACTGGTCCAAAAGTTCTTTCATTTGCTTTATTTGCTTTTCTTTTAATTCTTTTGTTGAATTTGGTAATTTAATTTTCAAGAGCTGTTCGTTTTTTGGGTCAACTTCTGGATTTAAATTCATGTTAGCTTCTAAAATGGATGAGACAATTCTTTTTGTATGACTAGGATCAAAAACAGTAACATTTAGAAAATTAGTACCCTTCATTGCGGTCATTGCAACTTCAGTGAAAGTTGCAGAATATGAATCGTCAATTTTGACCTTTAAATTATCAAAAATGGAAGGGTTTGCCTTACCCATTTTCAATTCGGTTAATTTCTTAGAATATTGTGTGAAAGAATCATCATACTTTTCCTTTAAATCCTTTAAAATTGCTTTCGGATCCAAAACAACTTCTTCTGCGTCATCCTGAGTAGAATTGTTTTTTTTATTGTCTTTCTTCGTGTCTTTTTTAGACTCTTTCTTGCCCTTTTTAGCGTAAACAGCAGCAGAAACAGAAAGGGATCTAGAGAATTGGGTCAATGGGATAACAGAAAAAAAATTTGATTTAGAAATAGTTATAAAGTTCATATCTGGCCGGATGATTTGTCCTTACAGAAATCTGAACAAAAACAGACCTATGAATCAGAAATGAAATCATATTCACATTCAGGTTGAGAAATGAAAAATTAAAAAAATGAGAAATTAAAAATAAAAACCAAAAAAATGTCAGATTTTGAGTTTTCTTGATCATCATATTGTTACCATTGTTTTTTCTGCGAATTATTTGTGGCATTTGCGATTACTCTCTTTTGTTGGTAATTATCTTATCTTTTCTCTGTAGCCCTTTCATAAAAGAGAAGAACATTCCACAGAGACTCATACTTCAAAAAAACACTTAAATAAAGTGGGGCTTGCTTTTTTCTTTTTCAAGTTTTGCTTTTTTTATTGATAAGTGATCGTCTTTTTTTGCCAAACAGCTGAGCATTGTTCACCGTTTCTTCCGAACTTGTCTTATTTATATGAACAACCATGACTGATGCATATGCTACAGATGGTATTGTCATCATGGATCCTAACGAAAACAAGGGAACAGATATTCCACTTCCAACTTTTTCGGCAAACCATCATGATAATGTAAATCAACTGATGCATCACAGTATTCAAACCATAAATAATTGCATACCGAATAAGGTAAGTGTTCTTCCACAAACGACACCGTCGGCTTCATCCAACCCCCCAAAAGTAAAACACATTTCGGTTCAACTCTCTGATGTTTCTCAGTTGACATTGAATGATTCAACTGTTAATAGTCTGGAAAATGATTTGTTATGGGAGCCTATCATTTTTGATGAAAATCCAAGTCAAAATTTCTCATCAATGCAAGCTTTTGATATTCACCCAACCATTCCAACCGCTTCTCCTGATTCTAATAATTTAATGAATGATGCAAATATGATAAATGATGATCATGATTTTTTAAGTACTATAAATATTTCAAACAATAGTATTATAAATGATGGTTCTAATGACAGTTTTTTTGATCTAAGTATTGACATAGATTATGAATTAACCTTAGATCCTAAAAATTCAAAAGCAGTAAAGCCAATCCAAGATCAGCCAGTTTCTGCACCCCCATTAACATCAAACTTACACTCAAACTCAAAATCAGATTTAAACTCCCCAGGGTTAAAAAAGTTAAATAGTGCTGGTTTTTCCACTGATAGTTTAAAACGCTCGTTTACAAGATTAAAACAAACAAGTGAATTGATTAATACCGAAAAGGTTTTCATTTGTTCTTTAAAAATTTTAGAGAATGTTTATCTTAATAATTTTATGTCTGATAATCCAACTCCAACATATTTCAATGAATTTAGAAAATGTGTTTTAAAATTACTAAAAAAACACGAAGAGTTTTATGATAATTTAATTCAAGTTTATGACAAATGGTATAGTGATTCTGTTATTTTGGTTGAATCTGAAACGAATAAAAAAGTAAATTCAATTTCTCCAAATTTCGAGAGATTTAATTATGTTTCAAATGAAAAAGAATATCTTGATACGGTTATAAAATTAATTTTGGCTGCTTCGATTGATGTCGAAACTTACTCAATTTATTGTTCATTATATCAAAGAATTTTGAAATTTACCAGTTTATACGAAATTGAAAAATATAAACGCAATTCACTAATTATTATGAATGATTATCTAGTTAAGCAAAAGGACTTAGAAGCTGATTATTTAATTGACAAACATTTAGATACAAGATTCATTTCTGTTGTTCAAATGCCTACTAATAGAATGATTAGATATAAATTAATTTTACAATCTTTATTGAAAAATATTAGATTAGATGAAAAAAACAAATCGAAGTTAGATTATTACGATATGTCTTTAATAAAAATCAAATCAAAAATTGATAGTATAAATAGCTTTGTTGGCAATGAAGAACTAAAGCTAGAAAAAATATCAAATTTTAAATCCTTCTTTACAAATAATGGTAATACTAACAATAAAATTTTAATGAATGATTTATTTTTAGAAAATTTAGAAGATTTGCAAATATCGAGTTCATTTGGTGTTGTTTTTAATCATGGTTTCAAACGCTTAATAAGCGATGAATATTTAT
This sequence comes from Pichia phayaonensis, assembly GCA_030558305.1. Lineage (NCBI taxonomy): Eukaryota > Fungi > Ascomycota > Pichiomycetes > Pichiales > Pichiaceae > Pichia > Pichia phayaonensis. The sequence continues at coordinate 55,947 of JAJMSE010000063.1, forward strand.
GTGGATTTTTGTTTAGAAGTCATTTAATTTTGGCAAAATGTTCAAACATTAATTCCAATTCTTTGGAAGTAAGATTTGTAATTCCTTTGATGTCAGTATTTTGTTTAGAAGACACATTTTTTTCTCTTTCAACTAATTATAAACATTCAATGAATTTAATGTTTGAAGATGGATTTAAAGTTTACGAAATTAGTTTAATATTTCCTGATGAAAAAGAAAAACTATTATGGAAGGGTAATTTAAAGATGAGTTTGGATAAATTGAATTCTAATTTTAATGATAATATTAATTTGAGTAGTTCATCCAAGAGAAGAATACGATTTGAAAATAATAATAATAGTACGAATAATTTCTATAACCATGAATTTCTTTATTCAGATATTCAAAGAAGAGTTTTATCACTTGATTTAGGAGATGGTTTAGAAAAATTCAATATAACTTCTTTGATGCCAAATGACATTAATCCAATTAAAAAAATTAATAAGGATTATATATTTAATATCGACGATATTTTATATTTTGAAGTAGATCATTTTTCATCGGAGTTGAACAACAGTGGTAATAATAATAATAATAATAATAATAATAATAATAATAATAATAATAATAATAATAATAATAATAATAATAATAATAATAATAGTAATATTAATAATAATTCTCCAAGAGTGAAAAGAAACAATTCAATAATTTCAATCGACAGTATTGGTAATATTGGTTCTTCGGATATGAACAGTATTAGGACAAAATCCTCAATAAACTTAACAAATAAATCACAATTGGTTAAGATTACGTTACAAGAAAGAGTTTCTGCCCAAACATGTATCAAATCAGTGTGGTCCAAACAATTTGAAAGTTATACCTTAAACATGTCAATCAGTAGATCATTATCAAATATGTTTCATTCAAAAATGTCATTGTCATTGTTATCGTTAAATAATACACCGACAACACCAACTACTCCGGGCCCAATATCTTTAACAGGTAATAGTAATAGTAATGTTAATAATAACAATAATATCAATAATTCTAGTCATCATAACAACAGCAAGAATATTAATACCAACACTGCCAATTCTTTTATACCACCATCGCCATCATTTGTTAATAATAACATGTTATTGGGTTCTCCAATTAAGTTAAGAAATTCAAGATCACTAAGAAGTTTCAAAGATTTTAATATCAAATCTCCAAGAACACCATCATCATCGACATTCAATTTAGATTCAACACGAAAGCAAAGAGACCTTAGAGATTTAAGGGATTTTGGAGATTCAGGAGATCAAAAATCAATTTATGATACCAGTAACTTAGAAAAAAATACAGTGACACAATTCAGAGTTAAACACAGCAATAGTTTAATGACATTCAGCAATTTAATACAAAACACAGTTAATTCAAGTGCGAGATCTATTATCTCTGTATCAACGACAGAAGTAGATATGGTAGAGAGTATACATAGCAACAATAGTAAATCAAGTACCCCACCATCAACGACTAAGAAAAACGCAGGCGTAAGTAGATTTTGGAAAAATTTTAGACATAATGGAACTAAGAAAAAATAGGTTATTTATTATATATTTAAATTTATTTCGATATATATGTAGTTATTTATAAAGCAATAAGTACTATTAACATATTATAAATGCCGATATAACTATAAATAATTCAAATTTAAATTTTTCTTGTCATAAATTCAAAAAACTCGTAAATAAGATTTCATATTAAATTCTTCAGATTGATTTTTTTCTTAAGTTTTGAACTTGTCCATTCTTCAAGATTTTTGGTATAATATCTTCTTCGACACTTTTAAAATCACCAAATTCTTCATTGAGGTCTAAATTAGATGCAACTTCAAGCATACCTGTGGAACCATTACCAGTAATGGTTCTATAAACATCAAAGTTACCAACAACTTGAGAAAGTGGAATTGAAGTAACACCATGTGTGTATTTCTCATATGCGTCCATATCATCAAGGAAGACTAAGAAATCTTCCTTCTGACCTTTGTAAAAGACTCTTTGTTGGGATGACATGATTAGGTTCTTTTAAAAGAAGGTTTATTTAGTTTGTGGATTAGTTTGTAAGTAGGGCGATTTCGGAGTTGCTATGTACTAGAAAGTCCGATGTCTTTTGTTAGATGTAGAATCTAAAAAGACGGAAGGAAGGAAGAAAAGGGGGGACGTAGAATAAACCATAAAGGAAATTGGGGAAATCACCTCGGTTTAAATAGAAAATAAGTATCGTGATCACTGTTATTTTTATAACAATAGAACAATAATGAACTGACGTATGATGAAATCATATTGATGAAATTCGGAAAGAAAGGTTGGGGAAGGGCGGTTGTGGCGGTGCAGGCGTTTTTGTGGCGGTGCGCGCTCGGTGGCGTCATGAGCCGTAACATGTTTTTTTTTTGTCTCTTACTGTGTTTAAGATGATTGGGCTAATTTGCATTTATAACTGTAAAACAGGTCTATTATTAATGCTGAGGTACATGCTGGGAATACGGTGCCAATCCATGATTGGCCCAGTTTCCAAATGGCCAACTGTTCATATCAGACACATCGGCACAAACGGACTAAGAACTTCGAATTACCGAATGAATCATTTATTTTTTGGCAACTATAGAAGAACAATTACCAACCATGCAGTTATTACACATCATCCTCATATACGACCTTTTTCAATTTTTAGTATTGGTAAAGCTGCTGCTAATGTTGCCAAAATACCTGTCTATTTAGGTGGTGGTGTTGTTGCTGTTGGCAGCTATGTTATGTACAAAGTTGAAGAAGCTTCAAATTATACAAAAGATCAATTAGATAAAGCTAAAGATATTGCATCTGATGTTAAAGATGGTGTCAGTGGATTTTTAGATTCTGTGTTTTCTCAGTTTGGTGATGGTTCAGGCTCATCTGCCAGTGGGAATAACAATAATAACAATAACGAAGGAGGTGATGATGTAACTTTAGTTGGTTCTGTCACTGCTTCTGCCATTGGTTTGGGCGCATCTGATGACGATGAAGTCAATGAAGAAGAAGACGATGAAGAAGACGATGAGGTCAACGAAGAAGAAGAAAATAAACAACGTGAACAATTAGAAGATCAGATGTTGAATTTAACAAGACAAATGATTGAAATTAGAAACATTCTTTTAAACGTTAATGGTGCAACTGATTTAAGATTACCTTCAATTGTTGTTATAGGTTCTCAAAGTAGTGGTAAGTCATCAGTTTTGGAAAGCATTGTAGGTCAAGAATTTTTACCAAAGGGTTCAAATATGGTTACTAGAAGACCAATCGAATTAACATTAGTTAATGATCCTTCAAGTGCTTCTGAGATTGCCGAATTTCCTGCTTTAAAAATGTATAACATGACTGATTTTCAACAAGTTCAAAAAGTTCTTGTTGATTTGAATTTAGCTGTTCCACATGATGAAGCAGTTTCATCAGATCCAATCCAATTAACAATTAAGTCTCCAAGAGTTCCTGATTTATCCTTAGTTGATTTACCAGGTTATATTCAAGTTGAAGCGTCTGATCAGCCAATATCTTTAAGAAATAAAATTAGAGAAGTCTGTGATAAATACCTTGATGAGCCAAATATTATTTTAGCAATCAGTGCAGCAGATGTTGATTTAGCAAATTCTTCCGCCTTGAGATCTGCAAGAAAAGCTGATCCAAGAGGTGAAAGAACAATTGGTATTGTAACAAAGCTTGATCTAGTCGACCCTGATACTGCAAGAAATATGTTACTGAATAAAAAATATCCATTGAAAATGGGATATGTTGGTGTTATTACCAAAATTCCGAAATCAACTTCATTATTTCAAAAGAAAACTGGGTTACAAGCTTTTCTTGCGCAACAAAGTGCTGAAAGAAAATTCTTCAAAGAGAACAAAGAATTATTCTTGGGTACAAATGTTGGTACAAAGTTATTAAAAAGAAAGCTTATTAGAGTATTGGAAAGATCAATGTCAAGTGCTTTGAAACCAATGCAACAGTTGGTGAATAATGAATTAGAAGAGACAAGTTACAAATTTAAAGTTGAATTTAATGATAGGGATTTGACTTGTGAAAAATATATGGCTCAAACCATTGATAGTTTGAAGATGGAAATTAAAGAATTTAGTGAAAAATTTGGTAAACCCGAGTTAAGATCATTATTAAGAAGTGAATTAGATCAAAAAGTATTAGACTTATTAGCTTTAAGATATTGGAATAAATCAGAACCTTATTTGCAAAAAAATCCAGGTGCATCAGATTATGAATTTGAAGAACCACCAATTCGTGATTTAAATAATGCCAAAAGTGACGAAACATTTTGGCATAGAAAATTAGATCTTTCAACAGCAAATTTAACTAAGATTGGTGTTGGTAGGTTATCAACTACCTTAATTACTGAAGCAATTTTGACTGAAATTGATGTATTGATTAATAGCACAAATATACGTAATAATTCAATGATTAAAACTGCAATTAAAGATGCGGCTTCTACAGTGTTGAGTCAAAGATATAATTCCACTGCTGATCAAGTTGAGAACTGTATTAAACCTTTTAAATATGAAATCGAAGTTGAAGATAGGGAATGGAACTTAAGTAGAAAACATTCAATTTTGTTGTTAAATGAAGAATTAAAGGAAGCCCAAGAAGCTTATGATTTGATAAAGAAAACTGTAGGAGGTAATAAACTTAAACAAATTGTGAAGTATATTGAAAATGAAAATAATTCAGTTGGTCAAAGTATTGAACGTGAAAATTTAGGATTCAGTCCAGGTTTATTGTTAAGAGGTCGTGAGGCCTTATTTCTGAAAGACAGAATTGCAATTCTTAATATGAGACTGAAAGGTTTACAAAGCTCAAGTTGTAAATATAAAGACAATAAATTCAAATGTCCTGAAATTTTCCTTGATGTGGTGGCTGAAAAGTTAACCCAGACTGCGATTTTATTCCTAAATGTTGAATTATTAAGTGACTTCTATTATAGCTTCCCAAGAGAATTAGAGAAAAGACTAAGCACTAATTTGACGTCTGATGAATTAGAAAATTTTGCAAAGCAAGATCCAAAGGTTAAACGCCATATCGAATTGCAAGAACGTAAAGAATTATTAGAATTAGCATTAACTAAAATCGATGATGTTATGGCAATTCAAAAAAGATTCTAAGATTAATTTTATATTTATCTCTAAGTAACTATCCTTTGTAAATACTAGCCATACTGCTTAAGGTGCTCTTTTTATACAATATTATAATTTATGATACTCGAAATTATCAATAAAACCAACCGTAAGGAACAATATAAAGTTATAATTAAATATAAGTGCAGTATGAAAAAAAAAAACAATAAATCAAAGGTTAAGAAGGAAAAAAGATTAATAAGCAAACACTTCGCTATAAAAAGAACATCAAATATAGATCATTTTACTAGTAACATTTTTGTGAATACCAGCACCCATAGCTTTTCTAGCTGCATCAAGAGGGCTTTGACCTTTAGCAACAACAACATTATTCACAAAACATGTTGCTCTTTCACATAATAAATCTGCATAGTAGGCAGGTGGAACAACTCTAACTGATTTAGTTGCTCTACCAAAAATACTACATAGGTTATATGTGGTCTTTTGTAATTCATCAGGTGTCCAATGGTTTTCATCATAAAGAACATAATAATGACCAGGAATTGCGGTACCTTGTAAGGCTTGTTGTGATTGTAAAAAGAAATCATATAAACTTCTAGAGGTAACACCCTTTTCAACAACGGAACCTGGTAAAATATTTTCTTGTGCCGCAACGGCAACCTCTTTACCTTGTGCATTTTTCGCATTACTTTGTAATGGGAAGAATCTGGTATTATGTCTCTTTAAGATAGTAACAAATGTTAATTTTGGATCAAATTGAACACCCAGATTATTTGCAACTTTTTTGAATGAATTCTTAACAGCAGTGACTTCTTCATCTAAAATAATATTGAATTGACCTAATGAAACACCATCTCTGTAGAACAAAACGGCTTGAGGAAGTTTGCCAACATTTTTGTAATATGCCATAATTCTTTCAACACACATTTTAGACATTTCAGAAATAGTCTCTTGTCTTTGCTCTTGGAGGGAAATAGATCCAGGGAATGAGTTAAATTTATCGTCAATTGAACCGACCACTGCAGCAACTGAGGTACCATTCGAATTGTTCGTTGGATGTGTGACATCAGCACCAAGTAGTAATGTTGGTAAACCATTAATAACCAGCTTGCCAAGATCAGCTTTCGATAAGACATGGTTAGCACCACCCAATTTAATACATGCCTTCATTGACATCAATGCATACATTTGAATATCAAATTTACCAAACTTCTTCTTTGCAAATTTGTTAGCAAGCGTACATTGATTCAAGATACCCAGATCTCTATCAAGTGCAGTTTTAACTGATGCATAAATGGCCTTTTCTTTTTGATTTAAAATTGTTAAAACATAATCAGTCTTTGATTGTAATGGTTTCATGATACTAACAATTTCTTTTGTTAAGTTTTCGACCCTGTCATACGAAACTGGTTTGATTAAATACTTTTTGTCAAATTTAACACCATGTTTAGCAACTTCATTAATAAATTCATTACAAGCGTCACTGATATCTTCCTTTTCATTACCACGTAAAGGTCTTCTGGAATTTTCAAGAACTAAAACAGTTAATCTCTTAACACCTTTAACTGGATCATAAAACTGTTTATTAATTAAATCCCATGAGCCTTTAGCTTTTTCAGACTTACCATCGGCAGCCTTTTCAACGTATGTAATCTTGGTATTTTTATATTCTAAAACTGGTGCAGCTAAAACCCTGGATGGTACCACAACTAATTTGGTACCAATTTTTTTGGCTTCTTCTGCCTCAATTGAAGTGGTCAATTTTTTAATACCATCCTGTTGAACTAAACCTGCAATGACATGTGGTCTGTGGGTACTGAAACTCAAAACACCTCTAACATCTGAAACTTCACCTTTGAATTCTTGACCAGGAAGAACCATACATACCTCCATTGGAATAAAATTAGAACCCCCTAAATGGATTAATGGGGCATCAGGGAATTTAAGTTTCATTCTATATTTATCATTGAAATATTGTGCCACAGATGTTTGCTTACCATCACAATCAAATTTGTAGTTATTCGCAGTATCTGATCTACTAATGTCAAAAATACCCTTTGGTTTGGACTTATGGTCTAAATAAGTTCTTTGAATCTTAATACCTTTGAAAAAACCTCTGTTAAACATAATTTCATTTGTTGGAATCTTTGAAATATCTGGTTCGCCGAAATAGTCACCGATTAAATCTGCAACTGACATTGGTGAACCATCTTTATTATGTGACTTAATGAAAGCACCTGCAACTGGTCTAACATTAATCATAACATTATCAAAAGTTGGAAGAACAGACGCAAAATAACCATTTGCAATGTATAAACCTTTTTGAAAAGATTGACATTGTTCTGGTTGATCAATAAAGAAGAACTTACTTTTGCCTGCCATAAAAACATTTGAACACTTTGCAATTTGATAACCTAAAACGACATTTAAAGCAGTAATATACGCATTTGGTTCAATATTTTTTTTATCGTTAATTTTAACCCAATTGTTTAGATCATCCATATTCAATTTATGAATAAATTCAACAGTACAATAAATCTTTGGATGTTCATCAGATGCCTCTTTCTTCTTTTTTCCTGCACCCCTCAGAGCAGTCATCACAGATGATGGGATGACACCCTTATAATCTTCAGGATCAAAATCAAAGCGAACTTTTTCATCTTCTTTACTAATTGGTAATGGAGCACTTGAGTATAAAGCAGCAGAACCATCATGAGAAATTTTGCTTTTGAGACCGTTAAACGGCTTCATAGTAAGTAAAATTTCTAATAAATCTTGTTTGACTTTTCTCTTTGCGGAAATTTCTTCTTGGAAAGTAACATTATAATACCAGAATGACATATTTGAAACTTGATATTTTAAATAGTTTGTTCCAACTTTAGTTTTAATACCAACAGTACCATAGCCTGGTCTTCTAACTAATTGATATGGATCACCAGGTTTTCTATTCTTAGCTTCTACGGTTAATAATTCTTGGATTTTTGGCAATGGATTTGGTTCAGTAATTTGCGCTTCATATTCAGGTTTGAACTTGTAATCTGGTTTGATAACCTGTGCATCAGCACCAAAACCCCCACCACCAAAACCACCTCTGCCACCTCTACCACCACGACCACCTCTTAAATCACCACGGCCACCTCTAAAACCACCTCTGGAACCACCTCTTGAATCACCTCTTCCACCTCTTGATCCTCCATATGCTCTACTACAATAACCAAAGATATATAATGATAATGTTAATATGAGTTCAAAAAAAAACAAGAAGCAATCAAAATACGTACGTGTTTCCGGACATTTAATATATAACTATATTTAATATGTTGTTGATGTTTATTTGACGTTTAAAATGTTTAGTAAGTCGGCCTGGTCAAAATTAATTAGAAAAAGCTCAGCTAATTCAGACCCGAAGACATAAATTGTCTTGCGAATTAATCGCTAAGTCAAAAAATGTACAGGATGGTCGGCAGTGATATCTGTTAGAACATTATCGAGATGCGCAAATGTGAAAAATTTCTTGAAGTTGCTGGTCACTATAGACATTACTATATTGGGAAAAGACTAATTATGAAACATGCAAGCAATCGAAGAGTA